>OMPJ01034928.1:0-18721 GCA_900312935.1 Carapus acus | reverse complement strand
TTTCACTGGGAAACCAAAGTGCTCCCAAACGGGTGATCTTAACGGCAGGGGAGGATTTTCTAGCTCCGGTTGGTCGCTAGCTTCAGCCATAATGTCCAAATTAAATCAGATAGTTAATTTTACAACAGACGCGTGGACCTCGCAATACTGTTTTGAAGAGTGCAGGAAAGGCTCGACTGATTGGTTCGCCGTGCGACGTCACCTCCACATGGTCACAAGAGCACGAATCAGGAAAGAGTTTCTTACTAAATAATGAATATTAAGTAGCCACATGTGACAGGTACAGAACAGGCGCAGCGCGTCTCTAGGTCTGTGATTGCTGCATATAAAAACAAATAAACGGACTGTATTCGTTCGGTACAGCACTGTACCGTACCGAAAGTCTTTTCGGTACGGTTCGGTACGAATACAGTGTACCGTTACAGGCTTAGTAATAACGTCCTCACCTTTTTCTTAATGTAAGAATTAGAGGCTTGAAGCAGTCCCTCGATCTCCGTTGCCAAATCCCTGCACATCTCAGCCGAGCCCATACAGGCCAACGTGCACAGAGCCAGAGACTGAACGTGCTGGCTGCTGTGGGACAGATCGCTTCATATGCAGACAAAATGAGAGTCACATGAGAGATAAACCTCGACCGCATTAGAAATTCACCATTCTGGTTACAATTGACGAGTCCTTACTTTTTAATAGAATTGGTGATGAGTAGGCTGGCGTCCTGCTTCTCGTCCAACAGCATCATGGCTCCCAGGTAACCAACTCGTTTTTCACTGTAGCGCGGACTGGCTATCATGCGAACACATTCCATCTGTTTACAACAAACAGCACTTTTAGACGCCAAAGTAATTGAATATGTCACACTGGATGCACGGATATCGAATGGATGTGGATGTTGGATTTTTCGGTCATTTTCACAATGGCGGTGTTCAGTCGACGCTACAGTTTGTTCCCTCAATAATGATTAACATCATCTGGGCAGGTGTGAACGCTCCTCACACTCTGAATCAGATTCAAAGCTTTCAGCAGAAAGTGGAGGTCTTGGCCTACACTCGGAGCGCTTTCAGCAGCACTCGGCCTTAAGCGCAGTGTTGCCACATTGTGGTCCAAACACCACAGAGATGCTGCGATGTTGAGGTGAAGGAGAACGCAGTGCACTTTGAGTATCAAATAAACTAAGTGTGGGAAACCTTTCTTCTGCCCCATCGAACCAAATTCCCGAATGAAGCTGGTAGTCAACCGTGAAGGTGCAGTCATTTTGTTGTGAGCTCTTTCCTTAACTCTGCTGCAATACCTTTAGGGAAGGTGTGGTCTGCTACTTGTCCAGCCCACTTGAAAGATTATAAAGCGCTGTGCTCCATGGAATCACAATATTTGCCCATCCTTTGTTAATGGCAATCTGACACCAGATTAGGTGACCTCATGTGATTGGGCAGTGAATGCTGAAATATGTCACATCTTAACTTGGCTTAGTTTTCTATCACATTGCACATTTGAAAGCGAGCCGAGCTGCTAGGAAGTCATTTTCATGACTGCGATTACGTCAAGTGAAGTATTTCAAGAATTTCTGAGATAGGAGCTCACGTGCATGTCTGTCAAACATGCGTCTCATACAGTTTATGTGTGGTCTTAGTGACAGATGCTATCAGGACAGGGGTGGGGCTATAGCATGGGTTAGCGCTGAGCCCCCTCCTGTGTACAAAGGTAAAAGACTGGACAATGGCTGTCCCCAAGTACTAGGATGCTTGTGGAGGCAGGGGGAGTGTGGAGGAATGACAGTCAGCAGAGGAATGAAAGAGTACACGCGCATGAGTGAGAGTCAGACATTCGGCTGAGCTTCCACATCTGCCTAAACAAAGTGGACTATATGTGGGAATGAACCCGGGTCTGATGTGAATGCGCCCCTGTACGCGCCGGCGTTCCAGCAAAAGGTGTGATAACCATGATGCTGTTTACAGTCACATTGCTGCATCATAGAAGCACAGTTCATTTATGTTTTCACATTTTTGCTGAAAACTGCAGTCCATGTAGTCGTATAGAGTTAGCTTGTTCAACACCACTGTAACTGACTACAGAGCAGTTTGGGAACTGGTTCATCTTGATGACTGCATTCGTCTAGAGTCGCTGTCAAACAGTGCTGTCCACACACTCTTACCTACAATTTATTAACTATTGACAGACACACTGGTGTACTACTGAGAGAGAAAACAGGGCTGCTCCAGCAGCATTAAACCCTCACACACTAGGCCACCCTGCTTCTCTGCTAAACCCAAACAAACCCATGAATCATATTAGTGAAATCCTCTCACCTGACCAAAGTGAGCCGGGTAACCCAACATGTGTACATACAGGAGCTTTGCGAGGTTGTGCGATCGCCCCCCATTGTCGGACTGTCTGAAGTGTGCACGGATGGCGGCACACTCCCTCTGAATCACTCCTCGCTCCTCACACTGGGTCCTGGCTGACCGGATGGCCCGGATCATCTCCTGCAGTGGCACTGATGGAGACATGACTGTGTGGGCACAGAAGAGTGTGTATGAGAAGGTTAAATGTCAGAAGGTCACAACACATACTGACAGTGCTGAAGATAGTCACACCTCCTCCATTCTAGATAAAATAGATAATTTGTCAAAATACTACAAAATCACTGGCAAACAACTACCACACTGTTATAAAACAGATATACCTCAGAGACTATTTTTGAAAATCAAGGACTAAGGGGTATAGAAACATGTTAGCACCTTCACAGATAACCGTGACAGATTATATTGTCATTTTCTTCTATCTGGAAGAAATCATTTATGGTCTACTTTGCTTTGAGGACAGCATAAACGGTAACAACTCAAGTGATCTGAATTAATACATTCAATGAGAGGTGAACTTGGTCAGCATATTGGACGATCCAGGAGAGAAAAAACGATTACTCGTCTCGGCGGTGTGTCATACTATTGCTTCTCTTTAAAACGTCCGATTATATCACGATTCACTTCCTTAATAAGTCTTTGGTAGTTTTATGGGAATATCTTAGTAATCAACGACGTTTAAAATGAAAGTGTTGCTCCACACTTCTGTCATCGATTGAGGAAGAAGTGGGGCGATGTGGCGCTCTGGCAGCAGATACACATCATACATATACATTATTCTCCTGAGGACACAGAGACCAATTCGTGACTATTATTGATTATTGCAAAACTAAACGACGAGTGCTAATGCACACCGACAGATTGTAACATTAGGAAAGAGTTCCTTCTTCAGTTTACCTCAGTGTGCTTGCGACATCTCAGAAGCCTTGCCCGATATATTGATAACATTCATGTCAACAGAGCCTTATGGATGTTATTCAAGTTGCTGACATTACAAATTCCTCCAAATACGCGCAGAAAGAAGTCATTCGTTAACGCGGTTCCCACTTCACACCCTCGCACCCGGGTTACGTGCACGGATACGCACGGTGCTTCGCGTTTGACAGCCGAGCAATGGAGAAGCAGTGAGCCTAGCAAAACAGCGACACCGCACATTGTGTCACATGAATGTCGAACAACATACCTGCGATATGTACACACAATTGCTACTGTTGACCCGATTCAATCGACATAAAAACGTAGAAACACGTAACTACTGTTTAAGCTTCATTACTGTTAAATGTCAGTTTCCTGCGGAAGTACTTCCAAAATAAAACAACTATGTTCGTGCAGTTGGCTGGTAATTTCATTTACCGAGAAATATACACCTGATCTCGTTTTATCTCATATTTAGTTATAATCCTGGAATGGAAAATTCTATGATAATTCTGTATATTGGGGCAAATTTGTCTTGACTGTATTAATTAAGTCACATCTGATCTTGATTTAAACAGATATTGAATGTACTTGATGCTATGTGCATAATGCTGAATGTAAATAATGGTCAGCAAACTATGTATCAAAGACACAAACGCATTGTGTGATCATTTCCATGAGCCACGAGAAGACAGAATATGCATTATGTCCATATGTATAGTGTAATCTTATCTTGAACTAGCCGCACTTTGTTCATGGTTAATATGTGGTACAACCTTTTTGTTTTGATTATCACTCGGCAAAAATCCACAAATATACAGCAAATTTGGAAGCAGATCATCAAAACGTGGAATCTGTGCATTTATATGGCAAAGGAAAAAACGCTGGAATGCCGACGAATACAAATCTAAGTTCTCTAAATGGCACTGAGATCAGAAAACAAAGATATTATGTTTTGTTGTTAAGTCGATAAGTGGCAGGATTTCTTTAATTGTGCCGAGTCCTTCCAGTTCACTGCGAGCAATCGTATTTTTGAAACTGAGCTTGTTGTTGAACGGTCCACCCGGATAAGTAGCAGCTAGTGTCATGTACTCAATTGATCAAAACACATACCCACGAATGCGTCCGACTATTTGTGCATTTATTTTGAAGGGATACGTCTGTGATTCTGTTCCGCCTATGTAATGACAGACACCTTGAGAGCGCCACACACTCACTTCCGGAATTTGATCCTCGTGTGTGTGTCGGCAGGTGGATCAAATATTCATCAGCACGCGGGACAAGTGGCCCATGTCGGATATGCAGATGATAGTGAGCTGCGTTAGTGTACATTTACATGGAATTGCATGTTTAACGGCGTCAACATGTAAGATTGAAGATTCAAACTTTATTGGTCACATGCTCATACAAGATGTGGAAGTTCTTGTGGAATATGTGAATTACCTGTACTCAACCACAGTCATATTGAAATAAGAGCAAAAACATCAATGTCTTCAAGTGCGAGAGTGTGCGCGCTTTGCATTAACCATTTACAACAATGTGGAGTTATTCTATATACACAAATGTAGAAATTCCAGTCCAAGATTAAGAACTTGATAACCCATAATCCCGTACAAGTAAGATGTATAGAGATAAACAGAAATCCTCTACAAAACAAGCTGATGCAGAATGTCTTGGGTGAAAACTTTTAATATTTAAAATTAATTTAACAAATCCTTTATAATATTAAATAGAATTTGCAAGATGATGCAGACAGATAAAATTACTTTACAAAATCTTAATTACTGAAATCTTTTCACACTTGGTGCCAAAACATCTGAGCAGCAGCACGCTGGATTGGGGACTGCATGAGGGAGAGGAATTCTAGTGTAGAAGACCAGATGAAGCCATTGGTCATAGTTTTAGAGCATTCAATTGTCATTTGGAGACAGTACTTGTGATATGGGTAGAGGTCCACCTCTGTACATTTTTGAATACTTACGAGTTTCCCTTCTCAGGCATCCATCTAGTTCCCCTTGCTGACTGGGTACACAATGAAACCCAACTTTTGGCAGTAATGTGTAATTTTACCTACATGGAACATATACAACATATTTCTCAATGCAAAGTAAGCAAGAATAATATAAGACATCACTAATGTAATACAGACAATCGCAAACGCAGTCACACTGAAAAGATAAACAATGCAGTTTGACATAGTTTGGCTAAGTCAGATATGAAAACATGTATGGTAACTCTTGACATCTTAAATATGCAAAGTTTTCCTTAATTTATGTGTAGCATTAGTAGGGTCAAGCCTAATTTTTAAGTATAAAAACTATATTGAACTTGACAGCCCACGATAAAAAAGAAAATCCAGAAAAATGCAAATAAAGGTGATTTCCTTACCAACAGCTTGATCGAAAAATTGTGGCTTCTTTTCCCAGTATACTCCCATGTAATACACAGGTATCCCGGAAATTAACATGACAAGGCCCATGCCACAGACAAATGGCTTTGAGTAAAAGGAAAAGACCAAGAGGAAGGCCCAGAAGAGCAGGTAGGTCACAGGACACAGCCAGCTCACCTGGAAGAACAGACATGTTTCCCAGCACACTTGAGTGTAAGGTCAGAACAGGAATTGGAATCTCATGCTGTGAATGTTGAAAATCCAAAGTGATACATGACCTCTGCAGACATTTGTGTCTTTTCACCTTTATGGGTCGGTGCAGGTTGGGCAGCCTGATGCGAAGGACAATGTGCCCAATAATGGTGATGCCGTAAAAAAGGAAATTGATGAAACCGACGTAGTTTATGAGAGTGTAAATATCACTGGTGCACAGCATTACCAGAGTGGAGATCAGCTGGATACAAGAGGGGGAAATGTAGAAACTGCAAAGCCATCGCTTGGTTCACTTGTGTGTCAGACTGAACTCACTGTGAACATCAAGGCTGGGATGGGGGTGTAGCGTGTGGCATGAATCATGGCCAGAACATGAGGGAGATGACCTTCTCTTGCTCCAGCAAAGAACAGCCTGAGACAGAAAAAACAAACATTTGGACAGGAAAGATCAGATGCAGTTTCCATGTCACACCAACAGGTGGAGGAGAAATGAAACATTTTCTTGAAACTACCTCCCTAACTCATCCCAAGACTATAATAATGATAATAACAATAATAATAATAATAATAATAATAAAAAACTGACCTTGAGGATGTGAAGAGGGAGCCGTTAACTCCCCCAAAGGTTGAGAGGGCCACAGAGATGGGCATGATCCATGACATTACTCCCAGCAACCTCTCGCCAAATGTCTAAGACGACAAAGGGGAGGAAAACAAATCAACACGTGGCGATCTGCACAGCTTTTATTACTATCGAGACATTCGAGGATCTCACCACAGCCACAGCATTGGATGCAATCAACTCCTGGGGACTCAACGTAGTGAAGTAGGCGATGTTAACAAAAACATAGACAAAAGTGACCGACGGAATGGAAATGTAAATGGCACGAGGAAGATTCCTGAAATATAGAAAGCAAGAAACAGACTTCTCAATGTTTGCTCAAAGTGTTCACTTGGGTTATGCAGAAACACAGTTTGTGGCTCTGTGGACGTGTCTGCATCACTTGTGTGGGTCCACTAGCTCCTCGGTGACATAATTGAGGGAGTTCCAGCCTCCATATGCAAAGGTGCCTTGCAGCAGAGACAAAGCAATCAACCCCAAGTCGTAGTCATGGAAGGTCTCAAAGGCATGTTCTGGCTCCAACCACAGATAGTGACCTGTCGGCGAAAAAGCTGTGAATCTAACCTGACTGGAAATATGGTACTAGTGTTTACAAGAAGAAATACTACTGGCTCTACCCAGAAAGTGTGACCTACTGGCCAAAGGTTTGTACAGCCTGGTGTGTCAAATCTTAATTGTTAAGACAACTACGAAGCTGGGAGGACCAAGAGTAACAAGTCAAGAAGCTGTATGAGTTTAAACTAAATGTACCTCTGTAGATTTGGAGGGCACCCATGACAATGATGACACCCAAGGCCAAAAGTTTGCCGGCTGTGAAGATGCCCTGGATGCGTGTGGCCCATTTGGCACTGAAGCAGTTCACCCATGTCAACAGCACTGTGGCCAGGATACAACAAGACAAGAATATTGACAAGAACATAGATCTTGTAGTAGCCTCTAGTCTTTAGAACTTAAATAGCCAACTGGAGTTAGATCCTATCGAAGAAGTACGTTTGTGCCATTCACATGTGCCACATTTTTGCACGACACAGGCAAAGACTCACGTTACTGACATTGCCACGTACTCAGAGTTACCATGTGACTCAGTGCTCGTGCGACTTAGTAATCGTGCAACTCACACAGGCAGACTGCAGCCAGCAGACGGATGCTGATCTCTGGGGGGTGGCATGAGTGGAAGATGGGCTCCAGGACGTAGTGGGAGAAGGTCAACGCGACCACGGCCTGGTTTGTGGGGCAGATCACCAGCATGGCCACCCACAAACGCAAAAAGCTGGGGGGCAACATGGCCGCCTGGTCAGCACAGACTTAACATGCATATCCCCTGCATGATGTTTCCTATCATCATCATAACACCATAACATCAGTAGTTGATGTGTGCATGTCACATGACTGCCCTGATGTAAACAAACAGAAAAGCAACTCTTTTCTTACCCAGCCAGTCCTCCAAAAATGTCTGTGATATAACTGTAGTCTCCCCCTGACTTGGGGATGGTGACGCCCAACTCTGCATAGCACAGGGCCCCAATGGTTGTGATGACACCAGAGACCATCCACACAATGATGGCCACACCCACTGAGCTCGCATTTTCCAGGACACCCTTTGGACTCACAAAAATCCCAGAGCCAATTATATTACCTGGCAGAGATAAAATGAGAACACAAATCAACAGGCTGAATAGATTATGATCATCAATCCCATAAAAACAAAGTTGGTGTTGCAGCATTCTTACACAATGCAATACTCTGAAGCTTACTCACCAACTATCATGGCACAGCCACTCAGGAGGCCTATTTGTTGTTTCATTGCCACCTTTGGGGAGTTCTCCTCGTCCCCGGGATCATTCTTCACGCTCATGCTACTAGTCGATTTTCCTCTTCTTCGCCCCTTCTTATTGGCTGGATTTACGGTTCCTTCGCTTTCCTTGCTAACTCAGGTGTTTGTCAGCACATTATCTGCTGGAAAACAACAAAACATTGAATTTAATTTTCAGTATAGCTTGCTCTGCCCAAAGCACCATTGTAAACAGATGACCGAGATCCCCTCAATGTGGAGCAGTAGCATCTCCGCCTCCGCCACAGCAAGAGAAAACTGCCGTTGCTTGATGAAGCTAAGAGAACCACTTCATCTGCAAATGATGCTCTCGTCTCCTAACAACCAACCCAACGCCGAGCCTAAGCCACCAGGCTGCACCTTGAAATCCTGTCTAATAAAAGAAGAGGCAAGGAACGGACCAAAGGGCGGCTGTGGCCGAGTTCAACCCTCATTGGGAACAGGAACAGACTTCAATTCCTTTGACAGAAAAGTGAATGGTGCTTGGCAGGGAGTAGCCCACAAAGGTGCAGACATATCAACACAAACTGAGAAATAGCATGGTTGTTACATTATTTACCTTTGAATGGCACCAGTTTTGTTGTTCACCCATCTTTGCCAGTGCATCAAAGTCTGGTGTTGTTGTGATTTAGTTTTTTTTGTTTTGAATAGAGTTCAGATTGTGAATTCTTTACCCATCTGTGGTGGGCCGGACCATAAAGACCGTGGGGCCTAATGGGGACCACGGGCCGTAGTTTGCCCACTTAGATCTTCACTGGGTGGTGGAGTAGCATTAATTCCCCGGTAGTCTGAACACATCCTGATCCTGATTGTAAACATGTGGACCACCACACCTAGTGTGCCACTCGAGATGACCTCTGAGGCAACATTGTAGAAGCACAGCATCCATATCAGCCTCATCCATAGTCAAATAACACAAGAGGCTAGACAACCCAACCCCACATCCTCTAGCTGGGATTCTTACAGAGAGTGAGAGCAACAGGAGTTACAACTGTCAGACCATCCAAGCACATCTTCACTTCTCATTTGTGGCAAGTAGGTCTGCGGTGTGTCCTTCCCCACCTGCTGATTAGACTCATTACTTGCATTGAGTACACCACCGATTCCGCTCGGCTCGACTCTTTCACGTTTGTGTTGCGGTGTTCATTCGTAATGATTCAATAAAACTCACCTCCTCGGATTCGAATATTTGGGAAATAAGTGGAGCGCTTGTTAGGTGGCGAGGTGCCCGCTACCAGCTGAGTGCACCGGATGGCCGTGATGAGGTCGGAGGTAACGATGATGATTGACGAGACAGTCACTCTCAGCCAATCAGAGTACTAACCTGGCGCCACCTCCCAACCTGCCAGTCATCAGCTGTGAAGTCGGTTCATAATAATAATCAAAGAATGGGAAAGCGTTGACTGTACTTTTTAGCAGTGTTATCAGTGGTAGATTCAAATTAATCCGCAGCATTTCTTATCCTCATTTTCTGCAGTCTTGCCTGTGTCTGCATTCCACCACCAGGGACCATTTCCTAAACTTGCATTCCAGCCATCGAGCCAAAACTGATGAGGACAGAGCCATGCTACTCTCTCTTACCCTCAATGCATATGCACATGTCTCAAGCAGTGAAAACACTATTAGTGAAACAAATGCATGTTTCATGTTCATGAAAACATTTGTAGAAAACAAGTACATGTTGAGTGTTCACACAAGTATGTGGCTTGGTAATTTGGTCAGGATAAAGCAAGCAAGCTACTACAAATTAACTTTTAAATTAATTTTTGTTTGAGGTCAGAGGAAAACAAGTCTGAGATTTCCTCTGTAAGAATAGTTTTCCACAAATATACCAGGTTTTAATTGAAAGAGATGTATTGATGCCCAGCTGAAGCCATGTTACTTGAACTTCATATCAAAACATGGATTTATTCGAATTCGTATCAAAACATGATAAAACTCATATTGGAGCGATTGATGAATACTTATTACTGTTTATAACATTACTTCATCAGGCACATGGTTGTCGCAGGGTGTACTGATGCATTTCTCGCCTTTCAAACTTCTTGTTCCACAAAATCCCAACAAGTACATCAGTATTAAGTGACGCACATAGTCAAAATCATTTTTTATTAACATGGTGAAAACATACTGTCAAACAAAAAATGAATTTATCGGCTCAAAACAATATCCAAACTTACAAAACAAATTTTTTTTACCATATTGACAAGAGGATGTTTTTTCAGTGTGAACATATGGCGAGGAAGGTCTGCTGTGTAAGGCATAAGTTTGTTTGATGAGATGTCTGACTGAGCAGAGGAGGAATAAAACATCCCCACGGGTCTTGATTGGACAAATGTCTGGGTGGTGACCTAAGGAGTGGTATACAGGAAGGATGGGAGCCATTCCTTCAGTTAAATAACAGTCTGTTTCTTACAACAATGTCACTGTGCTCACACTGAGGACTCTCAAACCTGGAGTGCAGAAGCTAAGAGACTTATAACAGGGTCAGAAAACAACACCAGGTGAACCATTAACATACACAGACAGCCCCAGGGTGTGTCTTAAAAGTCACCACAACCTAACAAATGTGATAATGCATATTGGCAAGTGTGCCGACGCGTCCTCTTCATAACCCAATGGTGTAGGAGCGCCCGGCTGGGTTGTGGATGGCGGAGCAGGAGGGTTCGGTCACTGCCCACTCGTACCAAACTTTCTTCCCATTGTTGCAGCGCCAAAATCGCACTGCAACATCATCACCACATGCCAGACTGATGGGTTGCTGCAACAGAGGATGACAATTACACTTAAACAACGCAATCCCACAGTGAGAATGTGCCAAGCCAACACACTTTGAGGAATTCCACCCTCAACTATATTATTACAAAATGATGGAGGTTGACCTTACTTTGAGGGGGAACAATATTGGGAACCATGAAAACATTCCTGGAGAATGTGTATCTGGTTTTATACCTGCAGCAAAAATGAAGAAAATTAATACCACGATTATTGATACACCATTATCTAATTTACCGGTAATTTCCCTGAGGGAGAGAGAGAGATCAGTAAACGTCTTATCTAATTTATGTGCCATGAAGGCTCCGTCTCACAGACTTACTCAGTGTGACATCTTTGTAGAGAGTGGTCTCAAAGTATCCAGCAAATCCATGGAGCACAGAGTTACAATCCACTTTGAATCGGAGGCATTGATAGCGGTTATTGTTCATATCTGGGACACAGCATAAAGAAAGTTACCACATTTGGAACCCATCGTCTTTGAAAATACACACGGCAAGCTGTTCTGTGATTGGTACCTGCTCGGTCGTACATTTACCTGTGGTGGGATGAGTGAAGGTGAAGCAAGGTTTGGGTTCTG
Organism: Carapus acus; assembly: GCA_900312935.1. Lineage (NCBI taxonomy): Eukaryota > Metazoa > Chordata > Actinopteri > Ophidiiformes > Carapidae > Carapus > Carapus acus. Next base: position 7,039 of record OMPJ01034928.1, on the reverse strand, counting down.
CCAGCTGGTGGAAGTTATGTAGGCGCACTACATAAGGCGTCTCAAAATGGCACTCGGGGTCTTTGTCACGTTCGCGGCATCCTCGTACCTCATTGTAAAGTTTGGACGAGGACAGAGGAGCCAAGAAGGACGTGTAGGAACACGGTATACTTACTCCATTATCTGTGACACAGGCCAAAGGGAAAGAGAAAATGAGTATCGTGAGTGTAAAGAGTGAAAAGTAAGAGAATAACTTTTGCACTCTGCCAAGCAAGGCATTAAGTTTCCTCCAAATCTCAGGGTAGTTCTCTTGTACTTCACACTTTACAGCCCTATGCTGATATGCACAATTAAGAGTTTCTGGGAAGATGCTGCAAACCTCTGAACTCAGCTAACAGCTCTTTTATCAAAGATCCATCTCTAAAGCCCAATTCATCAACCAGCTGCAACAAAAGATTTAGTTTAGCACCTTGGTTGAGGAAAAGACAGGATACCTTTGAGAAAGTGCTGCGCTCCATCCAGACACTCTGGGGACAGTTCGTTGTCACCAAAGGATCCCAGTAACTCGCTGACGATGATGTCAGCTTTCTCTGGCGCCGCCCACTCTCGCATATCACTCGACACCACTGTCACTTGATCGCCCCACTCCTCAAAGCGCCAGTTCTCCAACCTGCAGGAAAGGACTCTTAATCAGGAGCTCTCTTGACTGCTGAACAGTCTTGACAAGAGGGGACTGAACTTCAGTAGGTGCTCAGAATTTGGCAATCAATGGAGGTTTAAATATTGCATCAAATTCAATGGCAACACTATTCCCCACATTAACCTATTTTGCCAGTAGCTAATCACGATAGATCCTATTCCACTCCATTCACTCACGTGACTACAGCGTTGGGGTTCTTCTCCACAGCATAGACACGCAGCTTCCTGTCCGCCTGTCTGGCAGCACGCAGGGATGCGTTGACCAAAGGTCCCCTTCCAGCGCCCAACACCATTAGCACCCTGGTCAAAATAAAAACATCACCAAAAAGGAACTGCAAATATGTGAAGGATATAAAGAGGACCCATTTCTGATGCTTTGAGTATCATGAAATTCTCGTAAACTTAAAACTGATTACAGGTACACTGCTACTAGGATGTCAGTGGCCTCCAATTTCACCAAAGTGCTACTGTTCAAGGTACAACAATAAAAATGAAGATCCTCTCCTTAATTTTGATATGATGTGTACTGCTACTTACTGAACATTGGTTTCTTTCTGCTCCTCCGGAACTCTGTCAAGCAAACATTTGTAAACAGCCTGCAGACACAAAATAAAGAAAATTTATACGGTCTTATTGTAATCTTATTTATATGTTTGCTTATGTTCACTAGTATGAAGGATACGGACACTGACTCGGCCACATTGTAGTGCCATAAAATTTATCAGTCCTGCAATCAACGCAGCCACTGTTATTTCAGAACATCTCACCTGCTGGTACTGCGAGTACTTAATTGGATCCTTCTCAAAAACTTCATAGGTCTGTGACTCCAAGTTGTCCATGAGAGGCTAGTAGAGCAGATCATGAGAATATTATCATCAAGGCAAAAAACTAACTATCATTTTCCTCAAATACATGTATGTGCATGATGGATGGCATGGGTGTGAGAGAAGAAAAGTCAGTGCTGCGTTAACCGACATGAAACGGCCACAGTTACAATGACATATTTCTTGAATCCTGACAAATCTGTACCTGAACTCATCATGAGGCTTCCATGAACTGAATAAAAACCCACATACCTGAAGAGGTGACTGCAGGTAATCTTCATAGCCTTTGGCAAACAGCTCATAAGCATTGGGTGCCGGGCGGTTTTGGTTGAGGTATTCTAGGTACTGCAAGTAAGAGCGGAAGTCCTTCTCGGTGTGGCGGCTGGTGCCTGTAAAAATGAACTGGGCCTCCAGCTGAAAAGGAAGACATTTGCAACTAAGTTATCACTTACACTGCAGAATAAGCGTTGCTCGATTTCCCACACTCGAGTATTCTTTACCTTGAAAAGGCGGAAGATGATTCGCTGGTGGGCTTTGGACAAAACGGGGAAGCCCTTTTTATTGGTGAGGAAGATGGAAGTGGGGAGGATTGCCGCTTTGATCGGCTCTCCAAGCCACTTATCAATCACTGTGTCTGAGGGAATATCTGCTCCAACATCGATGGCTAAGGAAGCACACAAAAGTAACATTTCAGTGAAAATAACAGCCATCAGCACTCCTCAGTGCTTTAACATATGCTCACTCACCGAGACAGATCCTCTTGTTGTAGTCACACAGAGATCTAAATGAGTGCCACCTGGGAGGAGAAAGACCTCATGTGTCGGAATTGTAAAGGAAATCAATAAACGCTTTGTTTGAACACAGCAAATACTCAATCAATGCACTTGACCAGTGGACTAACCAGCTCCAGGTTCTCTCGTCAATATTTCTGTCATCTGTGCTCATGTTTGGATCGTTCTCAATCAGATCTTCACACATGTCCTCTAGGGAAATCAGTGGCACGCGTATCCAGAACTGATGAGGACAAACAGCTTTTATTGGAAGCTAACTTGGCATGAAAAGCAGATCGATTTCAACCTAATGCTTTCTGTTATCCTACTGATAACAAAGCACAGACACACAAGTTTTAAACTAATTTGTGAGACTTACATTTGTACTGCTGTGTCCAGTGTGGATGTGGTTTAGTAGAAGGTGTGCCAAGTTGGCATTAGAGGGCCCCTTCAGGGGGATCATGAAGACAGGCAGACCCAAGTAGGCTGAGAAGTTGAGCTCCTGTGTCAGAGCCTGGAAGGCAACCACAGACATATGACAATTGTCTTGCACCGTTGATGCAAGAAGACAAAGCTTGTGTGTGAATCAGAAACTTACAGTCTCAGAGTTTCTGCGTTCAGTATCAATATCGGAGTCCACATCAATCCATTGAGAAAGTTTACCAACAATTAGAGTGTTCCAATCTAGGCAGAAAAAAAACATAACAAATTAACGCAGAGGTTATCACAAATGTTACACAAAAAGTGGTGCATTTATTATTATTTTATTATTAGTCAATTAGAATTCTGACTTCGATGCATCAATCCAAAACTGTGCAAATCCTCACTGAGCAGAAAACCAACCGAAAATGAATAAGGTAGGGCTAAACTAAGGCAACAATTTGTGAACTGTGGGGCCAATGAGTGTCTGACTCTTGTGGTGAAATGTGAAAAGTTGCCAGTGCCTAGAGCCACCAAGTTGTGTGTCTGTCAGAAGAGATAGGAATTTGAAATGAGTTGAATGAAGCTACAGAATGCGCCTCCAGAGGCAAGACCAGATTTCAATGGACATGTTGATGAGGGGAACAGATGGGTGCAGGGTAAATACGGTGTTAGAGAGGAGGAACTTCACCCCAGGATTCACAAGTTTTATTGGTCACATGCTCATTGGATGTGCAGTGAAATAAAAGTGGCAGTGCCCATGAACTCGGAGGGAGATTGGAATCTGATTTCACCAAAAGGATGAAAATTGCTGTAGTCAAAACATGCTGCATTTCAAAAGGAGGTAAGAGACGTAGGGTGACTTAGAGTGGAGCAAGGTGCATCACAGTGTATTTATTCATGGCTACTCATGGAGTCGATATTGAATATTGAACTGTCTCACAAGTGACTAATTCAGAATCTTAGTATTAGTAGCATGGTGACTGGGGGTGGTGGTAGTGTCGGACTTGTAATTACTGAATGCCTCTCAACTAGGATGGTCAACCCCTTGAGATTTGTTCAGTTGAATTGTGGTTCAACATGAAAACCTGAATGACAAATGTGGCTTCCTTAGCATATCTGGAATAGAGCAGGTGTGAGACAATGACGATCACTCACCTCTCCCACACAGCAGCAGGTCAGAGCGGGTCTGGGCGCCCACTCTGGATTTCGCGGGCTCCAATTCAAACTCTCTCTTAAAACGCGGGTGGAAAACTGGCATGCAGAGGAAGTCAAACCTGTTCAGATGGGAAATCTCGTGTGACTAAAAACAATACAATCGGAAAACAAGAGCAGGCACACATCTCTCTGGAGAACTAAGCACGGCCAAGGAAGAATCCATCACGGCACGCCAGAGTCATGGTTGAGATTGCACACGTGCAGTCAAGTCACCGGTTAGCATAACTGTCAAGGGAAATTATACAGCAAACGCCCATAATGTCTTCAACTCTACTGCCCAACACATCACAATAATTTTTCTCTGACTCACCCCAGTTTGGCGACCGCAGACAAAGTGTCGGCGACCTCCGGCACACAGTTCAAGTCTCTCCCACAGGAGACCCTGCTCCCCGTGCTGCCGGACGCCATGATGCCACCGACCCAGTAAACGTTTATAAACGGGAATCTCGCCGCTTCTCGGCCTTAGAAGAAACAAGCGCCATCTTGGATTTAACAGGGCGCCATATAACATATGTGTCTATGTATATGTGGAGCCAAAATGTCTACCGAAGAGTCCAGTTGCTGATACGTGGCGATCTCGCGATGTGTTGTTACTGCCACCCGGAAGCTCAACCTGCCAAGCGACACATTAAACGTGAAAATTTCTAAATTGCATCCACACATAAAGCTGTGCGGCTCGATTTCTACTGACTGCACCAAATATTGTAACAGTGCTTTATTTATTGAATAAAGCATTTGTACATAATATCCTCATGTTGTCAGATTTTGTGATAATTTTCAGTGATTTACCCCAATTGTGTGAAGTTTGCAGATTTCTTTCCTCAAAATGTGATTGACCATGCCACAAAAATAGCTGAGTCTGAACACAAAACACATCACTCATTGACTTTTTCTTTTCAGTAGACCCCAGCAGAGAGTGGCTTCTCATGAGATCATTTTCACAGCAATTAGAATCTGATATTCCCTTCATTCCTTTCACCAAGGTTTTATTTTCAATTTCAGCCTGCAAATGTGCTTTGGCAGGTCTGCACACACACAAGCAATGTGTTTTTGAGAGGTAATAAAAGGATCACATTCGAGGGTCCCTCACAGTTGAAAACCATGGTGGACCTGAATGGTTTATGAGTACTACATATGCTGGGAAAAGGCCCTCATCTAATGAATTTTCATCTCAAAACGGGGGTACAGTTTAATTTGTTGCCATATTTTTACTTGTATAAACCATGGTGGACCATCATCAACCAGGATGGAGGCAGAACTACCCTGCTTTGTCCTGCCAATCCACAAGCTGGACAGTAACTGCCAAAATACCTCTCAGCGAAGGGTTTCATCCTCCAACACAGGGTTATCTGCTGCCGATAGCTGTGTACAGGTGATGTAGTCTTTCTTCTTTGTCCATTTGCCGATAACATTACATATATTTGCTTGTGACCTCCTCAGGAAATGTTGCAGACTAAATGCCACAGTCACAGTCACTCACAGAGGAAACAAATATCCCAAAACATCATTGAAGTCATGTCTGTATCTGATTTATTGTCTTACTTGAGCCTTAATTTATTGATGCATTTCCCTGCTGATGCCTTGTTGCATTGACTCATTACCTTTAACTTTTGCTTATAGCCTTAACTTATTTATGTCCTGCACGGAGATCTTGATAGAACTGTCTCTCGGGGACATTCATTCTGGTTTCTGTTTCAGATTATTCTAATTCTAATTCTAAATGAACATACATATGAAATTAGATGGTCATGTGCAAAGGAGAGCAGATGTATTGGACTGAGATGGAGATAGAGATAAAGCGGCCAGAGGAGGAATATTGGTGGGTGTGCTGCAATTGAGAGAGGGCAGAGTGTTTCAGTCGATGATTGGAAAGACAGATGTTGCTGGGGAAGGATAATCTGCTATTGCAATCCCATAGGAAAGCGGCCGAAAGAAACAGTAGCAGGAGGAGAGGAGGAATGACACGTTTTATTGAAGAAAGATGAAAAAGATGTATGGAAAAGGAAAGTGAAACAGAGAAGAGAGCAGATAGGACGTGAGCATGTCACATTAACTCGATACAATAAGCCTAAATCAGGGGTCGGCAACCCGCGGCTCTGGAGCCGCATGCGGCTCTTGAGCGCCGTCCTAGTGGCTCCCTGGGGATTTTTCAAAGATGTGTGACAATGGATAAAAAAGGGAAAAATTTAATTTTTTGTTTTAATATGGTTTTTCTGAGAGGCAAAATGTGACACAAAGATTCTTAACGCTTTCCAATGCTGTAAAAATGTTAAAAATAAATATTTGATTCATTAGTAAGGCTTATATAAGGCTTTAAATTTTTTTTGCGGCGCCAGACAGGTTTGTTTTTTACTTTTTTTCTCCAATATGGCTCTTTTAACATTTTGGGTTGCCGACACCTGGGATACACCCACACAGATACACACACATACACAGGCATGCACGCACACACACACTCTACCACGGTGGCTCTCTCTGTTCCGTGCTGATCCACCTGCTGCAGCTATCACGCCAGATCAATCAGGAATCTTCACGAAAAAGAGGACGAGACAGAGCAAGAGCCTGACACAACAGTTAACGTCGACAAAAGAGGGGGAGAGAAAGAAAGGGATGCGAGTGTGTTTGGATTCAGGAACGTCAGGAAGGAGGTCGGAGGAAGAGGGGGAAGGAGGGATAGAAGGGAGGAAGGAGAGGGAGAGGGAGAGGGTGCTGCGGCAGGGCGCAAAGCGGAAGGTTCAGCACGAGGCATCACGCTCGAGCGGCTCTGGAGGTCAAACCAACGGTTCGACTGATTTATGGTTTATAAAGGAAGAGAGGAAGAGAGAGGGAGAGACGGAGAGGGAGAGAGAGAAGGACGTGAGGGAGCAGCAGGTAAGGACAGAACAGATAAAGGGTGGGGGTCGAGAGGGGGGGCGGAGACAGGAAAACAACGAGGCGATGCAGCGTCAAAGACAGCGATGGCAGAGACGAGGAGACGGAGGACGGGAGTGGCGAGAATAATGGAGAGAGGAGGGGGGCGGCCATCGCTTATTGACGAGGCTATTGATGAGCCGTTACTCAGTGTGTGAGCGCGGCTAAGTAGCTTGGTACACAGCGTGGCGTTGATTACGGGCGATGGATGGGGGAGGG
>OMPJ01034917.1:0-10719 GCA_900312935.1 Carapus acus | reverse complement strand
AAAAGATCCAAAGAATCCTGGATGGATCGCAGCGGCAGCGTTTTCTTCCTCCGCGGCAAGTCGATGGACAGGTCGTTAAATTGCTCCCGTTTGGTCACCACCTCCCCACAACTGTAGCCATTTAAAATGCAAAACTAGGATTAGCGGCGTCGCTAACTCCCCTGTCTGCCTGAGCAGCGCCCGGCCTTCCCCTCCGCCTTACCCCTTGCACGTGATGGTGTGCTGCACCTCAAACTCCATGTTTACCGTCACCGGGCACGTGTAGATGCGGGACGTGTCGGCTTCGTCGCCAGGCTCTGTGCGGGTTGAGCTGGGCTGGCTGTCATCGTACGCGGCGGAGGAGGTGGAGGAGGAGGACGATAACGACGACATTGAGGGCGAGGATGAGGGCGCTGAATCGTTTTTAAAGATTCCGTTCATCTTTTCTACGTCATCCTTCAGCTGGTCTAGGCACTGGCTCAGGAACTCATGGGCGTCCTGAGGGGAGAAGGACAATCAAATACAGAGAAAAATAAGTACAGGATAATGTACTGCAACAATGACCGACGACAAGGGCAGTATCGCGCTTATTACACGGCTTAAAACATTAATGTCTAGGCTACGATACTTTTGTCTGCGCAAGAAAATAGTGCCGTAACGGCTACAGGTACTCTGCTTTTACATTCGCGCTTCTGTCACTTCTACCGACGTGTGTTTGTCGCCGCAGCTTGAAGTACACGTATCATACTTACCCACGCATCCAAAGTTTCATACTTCCCAAATATGCTGAAAATAATTTTACATTGCTCGTGTTGTGACGAAGCGTGACGCGGGCAACAGTACGTAAACAATCCAGAGTGGAACTAAACGCTTTGGTGCGGATTGATATGAATGCAGCAGGTTCAACTCTGAGTCTTTGATTTCGCAGCGGTCCGTTATTGATAGTCGAGCGGTCATTGTACAAAAATGATGACCGCTCACGTGACCAATATCGGCCAATCAGAACCAAGCATTCACACAAGCCGTGTAATAAAATCAAATATTCATGTAACATTCAAGATGTGGAACATCTACACAAGGTCTTGGTCAAATGTTTGGGATGAGCCGTGTTTCATTGGGTTGAATTCAGTGGGAAATCCTACATTTTGCACATTTCCAGAGAATCGCTCAGCCGTGGAGGAGATGGCACTCTTGACTTTTCTCAAGAGTTCCCGCTTCAGTTCTGGACACCCTGTGTCCTTCTTAACCATGAGGTGAGCAAAGCGCCTGCGAGGATGAAAACACACGTTCAGCCACTTTGCCTGCACAGGTTCAACCACTTTGTGACTGCAGCTCTGTGGCTGTACCTCAGCAGCGCGTTGATGGGCACCTTCCTCCAAGGGATGCTCTGCCTCAGCAGGTCATTGGAGAAGGAGGGGAGACTGAAAAGCGACTGCAGGATGGCGTTCATGTAGCACGTGTTGCCAAGGTTGGAGAATCTGCAGCAGGAGCATATAGGTGTCAAGTTGGTGGCATTTTTCTGCCTCAGTATTTTTCAGATCCACCAGCTCATTCTGCTGCTTTCCTCTGGGAAGAACTCACCCTTGCAGTGGGGGCTGAGGCTGAGCCAGGTTTGAAGGCCTCTGCTTATTCCAGCCACCGTAGTCCAGACTCTGTCGAACCTTTTTAAAGGGCGTGGAGTGAATGGGCATCATGAGGCTTCTCTTCACTGCGCTGCTCGGTGTGGCACTGGCTGGCCTGTGGAGGTTGGTGGAGACCGGGAAGTAAAAAATGGGGAGTAATTGGTTTACTGGTTTAGTGAATTCTGGATTCGATGCGCTAAGGTGCCTCTTACGGAGCAAAAATGCGTAGCTGTGGGCATGGGAGGAGTACGCACACACACACACGCGCAAAGACACTGAAAACTCATGGTCAGAGTGGAAAGAATTGTACCTGTCCAGGAAAGAGTGGCTTTGGCTGTAGTCCTTAGTCAGAGATCGGCTGCCATAAAATGCTGTTGGCTGTAGGGGCGATGAACCTAGTGGAGCTTTAAATCAAAATTGAAACAACATTCAGTATACAGTCTGGATACACCACACAAATATTACATTTCAGTTTCATTTCTGATAGTTCAGCAACGAAAGACTTTGTATTTGAAATCAAACAGGTATTTGTAGTTCGAAATCAATTTAAAAAACCAGGTTGAAACACAGCCGTTACAGCTCTGACAAATAGAAACACTACATTTGCAAGTTACATAACAGGGTTTCAACTGGCAGCGGTTCAATTGGCAGCAGTCACTTCTGAGGCAGGAGCAATTCCGAGCTGCTGCTGTTGTTTACCTGAGCTCCTGTTCTCCTCCGCCTGCTTCAGCTTGTCCTTACAGCTCAGCAAAACCTTCCTGCTGGGGTCCAACGTGGCCTTGTTGTTGCTGAGGACAAATGTAACAACACTTATTTTACCGGAGCCTTCTCAGAAGTCTTTAAAAGAAACTGAAAGAACTCTGTGTGTAGGCAGGGACGAGTGTCTTCACCTTGATGAGTCATTTTCCTTTGGGTAATCCTCAGTCAAATCATTGTCCTGGTTGAGGTGTCTCTTCTTTTTCTCACTGCTGAGAAGACAGAATAGCACCACTATCATTTCATCATCTTTTTCAACAGTGTGTTCACATCCTCAAACAGAATTGTGCCAAAACCCAGACGAGGAAGCTAGTCAGGTGTACGCTCAACGCAAACGCAGGGCGACGCCCACCCAGGTGTCCAAATGTACCGACCGATTCTCAGACAGGCCTGCGCGGGTGGGAGTGGAGGTGGCCCGGCTGGGGCTGCCCAGCGGTTTTCGAGGTGTTGCATCTTCCCGGCTCTCCAGGCTCTGCCGCCTCTGCATCGCCTGTAGGGGTGGTTGGTGCTGATTTGAGCAAACGGCATATAAACAAGTATATATATATGCATTGCAGTGTTGTTTACCTGTCTCTCCACAGATGGACTGCTCTCATTTTTCACAGAGCGATTACCCAGCACACTCAAGTTTGCACTTCCGTGGGATGCTTTTAAAACTATGAAATGATAATAACAACTTTTCAAACTTTGGTTTGGATACTTCTGTATGTAATCACTGTAAAATTGTTGGCGGGGCCCAAAGAAAGGTGATGCAACAAAAAATGATCCATGTACATGAAATCACAGATTAGAGAGACAAAGATTTGAGAAATTAAGCACAAAAACGTCTTTGCAGTTACACGTCATGTACATAAAAAGTGGTCGGCAGTTGTCGTGATTCTGGACTTCATTTAAATCACATCTAGTCAAAATAAATGGAAAAAAAAGTTATTACAATCGAGTGAAAACACTCGAATCTAGTACATTTTGATCATAAGCACTTCTGCTTTGTCAAAATTAACAAAGTTCTTTGTTGCTCCCAAGCTAGTTCAAGTAGAATTAAACTCTGCACATCTGCTCCCTCTGCTGGACCCCTGGGAGAACAACCCGAATAACATCCACTCCTGGTGAAATTCCCATGCTGCCTTTCTCTAGCAAATCAGTGAACGGCGGGTACATACTCGTCTTTGCCTGTTTCAGCTTCTCCAGGTATTCTTTCGTCCTCTGCGCCAGCGTGGGGGGCATCTTATCCATGGTGATGACACTGTTGTCCTTCAACGTCAGCATGATCCGGTTTAAACTCTGGTTGATCTTTTTGACATTCTGGTTCAACTGAAATAAAATAAAAGGAAGCGAAATAGATAAGCAAAATAGATAAACCATCTGCTCCTTCCCACATATGTTTCAACAAAACAAAAATGCTTTCAATCTGAGCCGAACTATCCACCAGAGGGGTGAGGAAGACTGAGGAAGCCTGCCTTCCAATGCTTCATTAACTCCCTAAATGAGTTGCTACATATTTCAGGAACAATGTAAGATTACATTCCAACTCCTTTACAAAGTAACAAATGAAGAAGAATATTTCACTCGCCCACTCGCCTATGCCACAGTTCCACACGCAAAAATGGAAGCCGAGAGCAACCTGTACCTGGAACACTTTTGGAGCTCCGCCACAGGAGAACCTCACGTGGAGGTGAGCTTTATTGTCCTTCTCCTGGATCTCAAAGGTTCCTTCTTTCCATTTGGTGGTGCCGTGGTCGTTGCTGTGGAAGCGTATTCTCATCGACCCTCCACTTGACAGTTTGGGCACTATGGTCGCCATGGTTTAGAAACCAGCCTGCAGCCTGGGGCTTGACAAACCCTGGAAGATATAAATCATAAAATCTCAGCAACAATCTGAAGACATACGCATTGAAACAAACATACCAGTGGGTTTGGCACTATATAGTTTGGCCCCAAGTTTAATTGCAGCTTGAATTCACAAGTTTTTCACTTACAGTGACAGATCACTGACAGCAATATAAGTCAATTGCGGTCTTGTTGTGTACTTTGATAGAATTTCACACACCGCCGTTTTGCAGCCGACACACGCACGCACTTACAAGTTGACAGTGCAGACGATCGCATTAGGTCCGCAACACACTGACAAACGCACAACCTCAATGTCAAACACGCATTGCTAATAATGCACAGTCGTACACATAACAATAACCCCCCAAAAAATAATCACATTTCGCTGCGTGTGTCGTGCGTGCGCGCGCGCCGCCGAACAACCGTGTTAGCCATTAGGGCAGCAAACCCCTGATCGCAGAAGCAAGATGAACACTCAAATTCAGGCGGTGACCACCAAGAACAGCCGCAGAGGTGAAAAAAAGTATCCACAGTTGACACACTTTCACCGCCAAAGTGTGCGGAGCGACGCTGCCCCCGTCACACACACCTCTGAATGGATGAGAGGCCGACATTAGCCACGGAGGGGCTAGTAGCGCGCTAAGGGCTGCTCGCTAGCAAAGTGGCTAATTTGCCTGATTGTCATTTGGCTGGGAAAATATTGTTCGTTTTTCATCGCCATGCGGGAGCTACTCTCACCTTTCGGTAGTGCGCGTTCCTCCTACAAGTCGAAAATGAGCTCGTCGCCGTGGCAGGTGGTGAGGAGGTGGAAAGTTGGTTTTACCGGCATTCGCCTGCGCTCTGTGTCTTGTTGACAGTGGAGCCGCACACGATGATGGCGGGAACGTGAAAATTCACAGCGGAAGTGGGAAGCGGGAGGACGTGACGTGCAGTGCCCACAGGGGGGCGCCAATGCCATATTTGTTAAAGGTTGTTTCCTCCTCATTTTAGCATAAATTCAAAGCGGTCGATTATAAATTCAGTCTGACCATATTTTATAATCGCATCTTAGAAAATTCGTTTTGTCAGATGCTTGTACTCCGTTGAAATATGCACTAATCGAACATGCTAATTGATCACCCGAGCGAATAATGACAGTGGGATCCTTTTTCAGAATCAGAATCTGCTTCTCAGTAGACACTTATGTGCAAAAACACCAAATTTGACTCCAGCTGCACCGTAGTCTCAGAGCACCACGTGTGCAAATCATCAAAGTTGGAAAAGTTGAGATTTCAGAATTGGAGAATATGCTGATACTATGGTGCCAAGTAATGCAAATGATATTGAGATTCAAACAAGTCGTCACCTCATTGTCTATCTTTTCAATTTTTTTGAAAAATGATTTTATGATCCTTCGTAATTTTCATTGTCAACCCGAATGCAACTGATGTGTAGTGCGCCTTCGATAGATGACGCTACCATATATCTTAGCCAAACGTTAGCAACCTCAAGTGAATCGAAGAAGAAGAAGCGGAAAGGGCCGCGCGCTTTGCTGCTCCTCGCGATATTTCAATGTCTTGTTGAGGTCTTTCCAAAAAGCTCTCTTATAGATCACTGAGTTCGTAAGAAAATCGGGCTATCTAAGTGTTAATCGACACGCATTAAGTATTGATCGACACTTAACGGGATACACACAAACTCAGCTATTTAATTAGGCAAGCTGAAATTGGCTCCTCATGACCGTTTAGACGCTAACCGGCGCTAGCCCCCTCTTAGCTCGAGCTTTAGCTGCGGTGTCTTCCAACTTTTCGCCTTTTCGCCCTGACCTTGCCTCTCCAAACCAAATCAGTGCTTCATTAAATAATCAACAACAAGAAATCTCCACAGGAGTTGCAGAGAATGCTGGCGACGGGAGCGGTAAGTATAGCCGAGATAATACGGAATTACGCCACACACAACTTTCATCAACTGCTACAGGCTTTTGAAATAGCAAAATGTGAAATCGGTTGTCATCGCAACATCTCATCATATTATATTTTGTTTCTATGACGATATGATTATTGCCGCCGCCGACAAATAACACACTCCATAGTCGCGGGAGATATCTAAGGCCATTTCCGATGTGTTGGGGGTATTACCATCAGAATTAAACAAATGTGCCGTTAATAATTGGTAGTTTGTGCGGTAACAACACCGTATACATTCACATACCACTGTAATAACATCCAAGTTGAAGGGTAATTGATTTGGTGCCACAATTTGTGACAAACCGTCGTTAAAATGACAATCATCTAATCAATGCTTTTTAACGTAAATAACCATTATGGGGCTGTAAATCCATTCATTATTAGCACAGAAGAAACTGGGCATGATTTGTCCACTTTCACACAAACTCCTCATGTGTCTGCTTTGATAGTAAAGATAATAACCTCATTTTCACAGGCGGTGACAAATGTCACAGCCCTTGCCCAAGTGGACCGTGAGAAGATCTACCAGTGGATCAATGAGCTGTCCAGCCCAGACACCCGTGAAAATGCACTTCTGGAGCTCAGCAAGAAGCGTGAGTCAGTTCCTGACCTGGCCCCAATGCTCTGGCACTCCTGTGGCACCATCGCTGCCCTGCTGCAGGTATGATGAAGCCTCGAAGTCAACCAAGGTGCAGTGTTTAAGTCGAATTACATCAGTCCGCTCTTTATAATCCTAATTTTGTTTTCTCCCCGTAGGAGATAGTGAACATCTATCCTTCTATAAACCCACCCACACTGACGGCTCACCAGTCTAACAGAGTCTGCAACGCCCTGGCACTCCTGCAGTGCGTGGCCTCACACCCTGAGACACGGTATGGAAGAATAGGGTTGTCCTCCATTATTCCAAACAACAGTGCCTGATGTTGCAAAGTCTTATTAATGTGGGCTTCTCTTCCACCAGCTCGGCTTTTCTGGCTGCACACATCCCTCTCTTCCTCTACCCTTTTCTGCACACTGTGAGCAAAACGCGGCCATTTGAGTACCTGCGTCTCACCAGCCTCGGAGTCATCGGTAGGTCTCCCTTTGCTTAGATGTTTGGTTCAGTAATGTGCTCCATAACGAACTAGTTCCTGATACCACTTTATAATGTTATATCAAAAAATGTTTCCATTGAAACCATCATCATTTTCTGGGTTTACTGCAGGTGCCTTGGTGAAGACAGACGAGCAAGAGGTTATTAACTTTCTCCTCACCACTGAAATCATCCCCCTGTGCTTGCGAATCATGGAGTCGGGGAGCGAACTTTCTAAAACGGTAATTCCGCCTTTTTCTCCCATGCATTTGTGCTTGATGAGACATGGAAGTGAAGCACAGTGGTGCTGGCGAGGTACTAACTCACCTTTTGGTTGTCAGGTTGCTACTTTCATATTGCAAAAGATCCTCCTGGATGACACAGGGCTGGCCTACATCTGTCAAACGTATGAACGCTTCTCTCACGTCGCCATGATTCTGGTAAGTGTGCGTGACGTTTGTCCAACCCTGTTGGTGCACAGCTACCTAATAACTAAACTGCTGGATAACTGTCTCAATTGTTTGTGCGCAGGGGAAAATGGTTCTCCAGCTCTCCAAAGAACCATCTGCACGCCTGCTCAAGCACGTTGTCCGCTGCTACCTGCGCCTGTCAGACAACCTCAGGTAGGGCATTGGTGGGCTTGTTGACATCATTAAACCCAGTCCTCTCTCAGATAGATGATCTCTGCCTTTGCCTCTCTCTGCTGAAATATGTCCTGTTGTAAGCGACCAATGACCCTAATATTATTCTCTGCGTCCCGCCGTCCCTCAACAGAGCCCGAGAAGCTCTGCGCCAGTGTCTGCCCGATCAGCTGAAGGACAGCACCTTTGCCCAGGTGCTGAAGGACGACACCACCACCAAACGCTGGCTGACGCAGCTGGTGAAGAACCTGCAGGAAAGCCAGGTGACTGACGGAAGAGGCATCCCGCTGGCCACGCAGTGACGGGAACCAAACCGGTGTGGTGCTGTGATTCATGGCTGAGGACGAGATGGAGGAACGCAGTTTTGATTTCCAGCGGCTCAGTTTTGGCTGCCTATTTTCTGTGCCTGTGTTCTGCCTCTGACATTTGCTGTAAAATAGTTGAATATATTCACTTGCAATATTTTTGACTTATTGAAATGAAAATTAAGATTTCTAAAGTTGTGTCATGTCCCTGTTTGCCAGGCTGATGTGGGCTGGTGCAACAGTCAGGTCACAGAATGGAGCCACCGTGTGTCTGTACAGTGTTTTTATTGGTTACTCTTGTTCATAATTAAACTTCAAACCTACATTTATTGTCAACTTTTGACGCATGTCAGTTTACCAAGTCGAAAGACACAATTTGCTTCAGTTGCGAATGTTACGGATTACCTAATGAGGACATTATCATAGGAATACATGAGCATTTGATTCCACTGGGTACATCTGCCTTATTCTCATTTACATGCATGAATAAGCACACAGAAAATTATTTCTGAAATTTCTGACTTACCGGGCCATCGCTGCACTTGAATGCAAGCAGTCTGATGGTGGTGATATCTGAGACACACTACCTAAAGCACATTTGTGTGAATATCACAGACAGTCGTTGTCTGCATTTGTAGGTCCATTCAAATCATGTTTGTAATGATTGGGCACATTTTAAATCTTGTTCAGTCATAGCCTGTCTCGACAGAACAGGCACTCAGATTGTGTCGGCAGGGCTGCTTTATTGCACATGAGTGAGTGAACACATGTGCCGCAACAATTTATAATGTGTGTGCTCAACCATTTGCAGGGACGCATTGGTTTTAGTGTGGTGTGGTAATTATATGGTGTTTATACTTTGTTATCACTCCATAATGCACCATTTTTTTCACGGCAGAAGAGCAAAATCTATATTTCCAAGTCTGCCTTTTCCTTTGTAATTCGAGTTTGCAGGTCTCCACTTCTGTTTCCTGTCCAGATCACCAACACCCCACATTCTTCTGCTTATCTAAGGAGGAGAACTGATATTTTCTTCAACCAAATCCCTCGCTGCGAGGTCGAGAATGTGTCGATTGTATCCTGATGCTGTACAATGAGTCGTGCCAAGACTGTATCTGCTCTCTAAGTCCATGTTTTGACACTGGGCTAATAAAAAAAGGATGGAATCATGTCTTCAAACTCCCATTCTGTAAATGTTTAGGAATATATGCTTAGTGCAATCAGACTGTCACCTAAAGGGACACTTTGATTGTTGTATCTCAGAATTTCTGCTTGCTATTACTATGATTTGTGTTGAATTTGTTGTACCCTCCACAATATCCTTTACAGTTTCCATTATCCCAACAACTGATCGACATAGAAACATTTATGCCTTCAATTTTGTGAGCTTGTGTCCTCTCAGACTATCCGACTATGTACTAAAACCTTTTTCTGTTTATGTTTTATCAGGAAAGTGAACTAAAGTGATTACAGGCATGTCCCAGGGCTCCTTTGAAATGGAGGCGTACATTAGAGGGCCTCGCGTGAGTACCGGGTGTAACGTACTATATGCAATCATCGGTGAGAGGGCGGCAACAAGAAGTAACAAAAGTCCAGAATTCTGGAGATGTGGGCTCGACAAAGTTTTAACCACCAGGGAGGAAAAGACACAGAATTTGTCTATCTATCTATCTATCTATCTATCTATCTATCTATCTATCTATCTATCTATCTATCTATCTATCTATCTATCTTCTATCTATCTGTCTGTCTGTCTGTCTGTCTATCTGTCTGTCTGTCTGTCTGTCTGTCTGTCTGTCTCTCTGCCTGCCTGTTGATGTGGACCTCACAGGAAAATTATATTTTACAATATCTGTGCATTTATCCACCTTTATTTATCTATTTTCCCCTCTTGACAAGGAGTGACCATTCATTTTTCTCAGGACCCACCAAGTATTTCTGATTCTGATACTCTCGGAATGTTTTGCAGAGGAAAACAAGGAGCTTTGAAGGATCCCTGATTTGATATAGAGACACGAATCCAGATCTAACCGGAACAAAGCCACCATACTCCTTATTAATTCCATCTCCCTGGCTGCAATGTAATGAATTGTATCTGGGGAGCTGCTTTCCTGCTACCCAAGATGCATTGGGTACAATATTGGTACAATAGTGGCAAAAAGCCAGGTCCCAATGTCCCACTGTGTCTCAGAACTGCTGCTAAGCTCATTTCATCACTAAAGGTATTTGGAGGTATTCCTGTAGAAAGGCTTCCTGTCTTTGTCCCCAGGATTGTGCGATTTGATATGGTTGGAGACGTTTCACTTTCCCTGAGTCACTCCTCACAACCAGCAGCGGAGCATCCGCGGCAGAGGATGAATGCGAGAGTGAGGAGAGGCAGCCGGAGAGGGTGAGGGGGAGGAGGGCGACGAGAGAGAGAGAGAGAGAGAGAGAGAGAGAGAGGAGGGTGTGGCAGGAAGGGAAGGGAAGTCGAGGGTAGGAGGGAGGGTGTGTAGCAGCAGGGGGAGTCACATTTCTTCGCCAGGAGACGGAGAGAGGGAGGGGTGGCAGGGGTGGAGGAAAGAGGCT
>OMPJ01034912.1:0-11490 GCA_900312935.1 Carapus acus | reverse complement strand
ATATATTTAATTTTGTACCATTACAGAGACCAATTTAAATTAGCAGCGTTTTGCATGTTTCAGTTTTGACTGGTTTTAATGCCTTCCTGGTGGTCACCGTCTTCTGTTTTTCTTTTTTGTTTCTACATGCAATGTTTGCAATATGGATGTATTTGTCAGGTTCACTGATATAGATTGTTTGGCTTTAATAAATCTGAGAGTGATTTTACAGCACTGTACCTCTTTTTTCTTCCAAAAATGTTTTGCCCGTGTCAGGGGGTACTTGACTAAAAATATATTTTTAAGGGGGTACATCACTGCAAAAAGTTTGAGAACCACTGATCTACTGTATATTCATATATTGCACGATTCAAATAACTGATCCTCACCACTCTTGGAACTCAAAGAAAGCATTCTGTGCCTTGTCATATGAAGAATTCTTTACTCCCTGTAAAACAACTTGGTCAGCCAATGTACTGTATCTTTTGCAGTCAGCCAATGTATCTATTGCAGTCAACAAATGTGTTCATTGTGGTCAGCAGATGTGTCTATTGCGGTCAGCTGTGTGTTCATTACAGTCAGCTGTGAGGCGATGTCTGTACTCTCCTAAATAAAAGAGCTAAGCAGAGGCGAGCAAGGTGGAGAGAGTTGGACAGAGACCTTTTGTGCTCCTCGACTGCTCTTCCCTTGCAAGCAACAAAAGGTAATACCTTGTTTGCGGACTGATTCCTCTCAACCAGGGGCGTTTGACCCCAACAACTACTGTTATTACTACTGTCTCTTTGGGTACCACCACTACTAATATATCAATGGGTACTAGTACTACTACTACTACTGCTGCTGTGTCTACAGGCACTGCTACTTGTACTACTATCATTGCCTCTACGGGTGCCAGTACTGGTACTGCCACTGTCTCTACAGGTGCTACTACTACCACTACTGCTGATACTGTGTCTTCAGGTTCCAAATCTGTAGGAGATTGTAACTTCACCTGAAGGCCTTGCCCACACCTGCAAGAGTGAGGCCAGGCCCAGGGTGGACAGAGTGCTCCTGCTGCTACTGTGTCTATGGGTACTACTACTGCTAATACCGTGTCTACTGTATAGACAGTATACTACTATTCAATCCTCAATTAAATTTTCAATTTTACTTGTATAGCACCAAATCATAACACAAATTTTCTCAAGGTGCTTTCCAAGATAGAAAAGGTAAGGACCAAACTCCTTAAGACTTATATACAGAGACCCAACACAATTCCCTCATTAGCAAGCACTTGGCAATGGTGTTGGAATAAGCCTCTTTACATATGTATTCATTTATTACTAATGCACATTATCATGCTTCCTTACATATGTATTCCTATATTACCCATTCAGATAATTAAGCTTCCTTTACATATGTAGTCATTTATTGCCCATTCATGTTATTCACACACCTTCATCTGTGTTGTTATTTACAGAAACCATCTGTGTTTCCCTGGGGACACCTGTGGAGTTTTTCACGTCCTGTGGATAACAAGTTTCTACATTATCACACATGGAGTTCCTCATGCTCTGTGCCAACGATCGTGCCTTGAATGCACCTTGTGAGAAGCAACCAATGTGAGAAATGTTTTATCTGAAATGTGTTTTGCCTAGCCACCTGCTTGCCGTCCTGATGAAAAAAGTTGTGCAAGGGTGAGTATGCCAAAGAGAGTCCAACAGAGATCTTTTGTGCCCCCCAACTGCTCCTCCCATGCAAGCAACAAAAGGAATACTTTGTCTGCAGTCTGATTCCTCTGAACCAGGGGCACATGACCCCAACAAACGGTGTCACGGAAAAACTCTCTTTAGTGGGAAGAAACCATGGGCAGATCAGGCCGTCAGACATCACAGAAGCACGTCAGTCATCACTGGTCAAGATCCAGCTGTGATGGGTCGGTTGACAGAGCAATAGACACAAAGGCAAAGGGGAAGAAGCTGAGTTAGCAACATGCGTTAATGCGACAAGGATGTATACAGGTGAGAGAAAGAAGAGGGGAAGTGGAAAAGAGAGGGTGCTTGCCCCCAGACTGAAACTAGAAGATGGTTCCACAAGAGATGAACCTGATGATTTAAGGCTCTGCCCCACATTCTACTCATTAGAACTAATTCTACAAATAATTCTACTAACTGTAGGACTCACAAGTAACCCTGCATTGTAGGACCGCAGAGTTCTGTTATACCTATAGAAATGCTAATACTGTCTCTATGGAAATATTAGAAACGCTAATACTGTCTCTACAGGTACTACTACCACTACTATACTTTGGAAGTCTGTCTCCAAGGCTTCTCGCTCACTGGGGCCCACAGCTGGAACACGACCAGTGATGACGGACCTCCATACATCTGGGTGCTGCTCCTGATCAGCAGGATGTGCATTTACTGCTGTATATCTCTCTCTCTCTCTCTCTCTGTTGGGGTTAAACATCCCTGATTTGGAGGAGTCAGACCGCAGACAAAGTATTACCTTTTGTTGCTTGCAAGGGAAGAGCAGTCGAGGAACACGAAAGGTCTCTATCCAACTCTCTTCACCTTGTTCGCCTCTGCTTAGCTCTTTTATTTAGGAAAGAGGGGACATTGTTTTTGAATTGAATTGAATTGAATTGCTACTGATTGATTGGTGCTGCTACTACTACAACTACGACTACCATCTCTATTGGTACGACTACTACAACTACCACTGTCCATATGAGTGCCACTACAGTCAAGGAATTTGGGCCATTTCAGGGAATTTGGGTGCTTGTTGGAAAAGTTCTATTCTCTGTTATTGAGTGATTTTCCATGGTTGTCATACATGATCACATATTGTTATGTAGTGTGAGAAACCTAATCATTGAAATCCTTTGCCCCTTGTTTAACTATGCAAATCACCAGTGCACATACAGTAGATAAGGTGCCAGACATCTCTTGGGTCATGATGCTCCAAAACTGAAGGTGCCAGAAACTCTGTTTATACGATTTTCTTTTCTGCTAAGTCATGAGAAAACAATGTAACCCCAGTGATAACGAAGTAACAATGAAATGAGGGAGGGCGGACGGAGCACTCAGAGAGTGTTTTGAACAGACTGTGACTGGGTGTTTGCCTCCATATGTTCTCTCCTCGCGAGTAAAAGAAACACTACCTATTGTGCCATCCTTTATTGATTGGGGTTTGACCCTGACATTTTCTTGGTCCTTCGAGCCAGATGCAAAGATACCTGAGGACAGACAAGCTGCAAAGTGTGGAACCTGCTACGGGTGTGGCCACAGCAACCGAGAAAAAGAGTTCTCTGTTGAGCACCCTTTCCGGGCCAGGATAATTGTTAAAACGGGAAAAAGGTCTAAGCCCTATCATATCCCACAGTGGGATCCCAAATAGGTAAACATCAAAACCCTATCATATCCCATAGCAGGATCCCTGGATAGGTGGAAGGTGCTGTGCAGCTGGGTCAATTAAAATTTGAGCGGCCACAAGCTGTAAAATTTTCTTTTTTTTCTGACCGTGCTTGCTTGTCTACGGAAAGGAGCAAAAGAGAAAAGGGAGAGATGGGTGGTTGTTGTAGTTGCTCTAAAAGGCAGGGATGCGCCGAGTAATCAAGATGCAAATGTTATAAATATATAGATAATATGATATGATAAAATGGGAGAGCTACAAATGGTGGATAAGTGCATCATAGAGGCAAAGGGGAATTGAACAAGCCAAAGCAGACGTTTGCTGTATTCATAAGGAAAAAGACAATGAAACACCTCTAATTGCTCCACAGCCACCACCACTTGTAGCTCCTCCGGTTCCGGAACCACCCACGCCTGCACAACAGTTGTACCCTATGCTACTAAAAAAAAACAATTACAAAATGCAGTTCATGCAGGAAGTTAACCACCAATTCACCAGTGGATAACTTAACATTTTATTCAGTTCCCCACAAGCACATTGGCTGATTACATGCTGCACACCACCCAAGCAGAAAAAGTAACAAAAGCTAAAAAGAGTTATTCTAAAAAGATGCATAGTTTGCTGATGATATGTGTTAAGATATGTACTCGATTGCAGATTTCAACAGGAGAAGACAAAGAGGAGAGGAAAGGAAAAAATGGATATGGATACCTCTTCTTGCTGTTGTCATGTCGGGAATCTAAACTGTTGTCCTTTTTCTTTCATTCAGATATCAAAACATTGTGGAAAGTAGCTGTGATTCTTGGAGAAAGTGGCCTAAAATCTAGTTTAGTGGTACTGTCGCTGCAAATAAGAATGACTGCCAGATTAACCTATTCGTTTTCTTCATTTTCCCTGTTGGACAAAAGGTGTCCTTTTGTTATCTTGTCGTTGTTGTCCATATACGATGATCCAGTTTTCCTTATTCAAATCGACAAGTTAGACTGATTTTCTTTGAGTGGCTGGGGTATTCGCCAAACCCTGATCTTTTACACGATAATGCTTAGTTGATATGATAATCGTTGAGTTCTAATCTTACAGTGTCAGTTCTGTAAGAGCACAGAGCTCATTGTCAGGTGTGTGCATCATTGAAACACTTCCATTTTCTCCCTGTACCCTCCTCTGCTTGTCAGCCGGTTTAAAGTACACTATGCTTTTTGTTACCTGCAGTGGTGTTCTACTCCTCCAGGGGCACCTGGCCCCCCTGCATTCTCAAAGTTAAACTCTTCACACAATTGTGAGACGCTGGTTCGATCTGATCGCGTTAGCAATGCCAACATGTTACTGTTATTTGTAAATTGTCTTTATTTTGACCCTGTTGCAGTTCTCTGTCTGACTGAACAGCCGACATTTTTTTTGCACTTCAAATGCATGAACATGAACCATTTTGTTCCAGTGAGACATCTGTCCTCCTTTCTTTTCAAATGTTGCAGCAGCAGTGCTATATATGCCTAAATTACATGTCCCTTACTGTGGAATTATTTCATTACTTATACTTATACTTATACCATACTTAATATGGTATCTGATATAATATTATGTATTTTGGCCTATTACTGTGTAGTGCACTGTATCTTTGTAAAGGCAGCATGTTTGCTCTTTTTCTTTAAATGACCCTTATTAAATATTTGATCCTTTTCTTTGAAGTCTAAAATAGGCCACCCACTTGTGTTTTGAAACGGAATGCTTATTTCACTGTGATGTCTTTTGTATTTGTACTTTGTTGCCAACCATCTTTACGTTTTTGATCAACATGCAATTTCCCTCCTGAGAATTCAGGGACATTAAGTTGAGGCACTGATAGATACAGGGGCAGATAAAATTTGGAATGTTATACCATCAAAAGGCATATGTTAATGAGATCAGCCAATGGACTGTTGAGCAAGGTCCTTTGTACATAGAAGATCCATAGGGCACAAGACTGAGGCAGGAGTTGTGTTTTGTCCAAGCTGTCCGGTAAATCTGCAAGGAAGAGATGTTATGGTGTTGTTGGGATTGTCTATTGTGTCTATTACCGGAGGAGAGTTGAAAAGAGGAGACTTTTGTGTTGTACAAGCTAGTGAATCTCCTTTCTATCTTTGAAGCCTGGAGGTTGTGGCTACTACCCCAGCGGGAATACCATATGCTCTGTTAGTTAATGCGAGACTACTAACCAAACATAGGAAAGACGAAATGCACCCTGAAAACTTAAATGTGACTATGAGCAAGACCTATAAGCTGTAAATCAAGCTGTTGTACAAGGAGCACCGAATGATCCAGACCCACACACTCTTCCAAATACTATATGAACAGTAGCAAAATAGTTCTCTGTGATAGATATTAGCAATGCATTTCCTTTTCCATTCCAATAGCAGAAGAAAGCCAGAAGACTGCACCCTCAGGATAAGTATTGCTGCACTGGTCATCCCCAACGTCGTCCTTTTATAAAATGTGTTTGTCGGCAAATTGTGGCAGCTGCATCTAGTTGTGGCACTCCCGGTAGCAAGTGGCAGATGCCTCAGCATCTACCTCAGTTCTCTGTGGCAGCTTCCGCTGGCAGCTCTGCAGCTCTCAGCAGCTGAGGCGCACTTGCCGCGGCACCGCCCGACTTACCAATCACTTTTAGTTATATAATTTACATGTTGCCTTATATCATTTGGCACTAATATATGTGGTCCTTAGATACACTTTCTTTTTCTTTTCTACAGGAAAATATTTTTCTGAGAGACTGTCTGCATGCAGCTGACTGCTGCAAAAGATAACAATTTGAAGGAAGACTAAATCTTCCTGCTGTCCTTTTAATGCAGAAAATCGAACAAGATGAGTTGCTGGAGGAACTACTCTGCTGGAGAGAGAGAGAGAGAGAGAGCTTATCAAAACCAAAAGTAATAGGCTACCATGTAGCAACTGACAGCAGCTGCCTACAGCTGCAGGCGCAGCAGGTAAATGCCGCACTAAATGAGTGGCAGGACAGAGAGACGGAGGGGCTGGAGCGTTCACAAATTAAACAAATCGGCCTTGACAATTACTGTTCTGATAACGATAAATTGGGCTATTTTGTGACAAGTAATGGTTAAACCACTTATATCATTGTTAATTCATTAAACACATCGGAAAAAAAAAAAACATAAAAATAAGTACATCCCTCTCGAATTTATCCCAATAGGCAACATATAAATTGAATACAAAAAGTGATTGGCAAGTCGGGAGACGGTGCGGCAAGTTTGCCTCAGCTGCTGCAGCAAGCGGAGCTGCCCCCGGAAGCTGCCACATTGAACTGGAAGCTGTCACCGGAAGCTGCCACAGTGAACCGGAAGATGCCACAGGCCACTTGCTCTCGGGAGTGCCACAACTAGATGCCGCTGCCAAGAATTGCACAGAAACACATTTCATATAAGGACGACGTTCGAAATGATCAGTGCAACAATACTTGGCCTAAAGGTGCAAAACAACAAACGCTGATTGACTTTAGTTAAAACTGATTTTGTTTAAAAGCTTCATGTGACACCAGAAGCGAAGAATCCCCACACATGCACCAACATCTTACACAATTCAATCGTGGTCCCATTTCCAAACAGTGTCTCCCCACAGGCCGTCACGATGCAGTGGACTGTTCCAGTGTCGACAGATTCAAGGTTCTTTAGGATCAGCCGGTATGCGCGAGTGCTCTGTTCACAGGTGGTCCTCTCATACCTGGAGGAGTAAACAGAACTCTGCGTGCTTTTCAGCCAGGCGACCCAGGTGTGTTCTTTGACATGGTGACCGCTGGTTTGCACGGCACAGCTCAGGTTAGCAGAGTGATCCGGCCCGATGAGAGCGAGTGGCGGCTGCTGAGAGACTGGATGGTTGCCCATATTGACACCTTGACATAAAACGGTTTGTACGGTTTGTAACGGTTTGTAACACCTTGTACTTGTACTTGTGCCGGAACTCAGCACCCATCGTATTTCTCTTACACTATGTGAATTGTTGTAATGACAATAAAGATTCCTGAATCCTGAAAACGACATACTGTAAATGTACCCCTTCGCACCCATCAATTCCCTGAATATGTCCAGCACAGATGATGCTGTCAGGGAGGGATTGTTACCTTCTAACACCACCACTTTTCCCCGTCCGAGATGAATTTGTTTTATTTTGAGGGCTCTGCAGACATACGTGCCGATCCTCCAAAGTGGCATCATGAATGGTCAGACGCGTGCTGGAGGCGTCAGGCGTCACGTTGTATCGCCCCTTCGTCTGACCGAAAATCACAATCTGATTGGCAAGTCGATAGATGCCGTGGTAAGCGCCTCAGCTGCCACCGGAAGCTGCCACACAGAACTGTGGCAGATGCCATGGAAGCTGCAACTTGCCACCGGAAGTGCCACAACTAGATGCCGCTGCCACGATTTGCGCTTGCTGTTACTCTGGAGTCTTTGTAGGAGTCCTCGTTGAGGGTGTCCAGCTCGGCGATGGCTTCATCAAAGGCGGTCTTGGCCAGCTGGCAAGCCCTTTCGGGGGCGTTCTGGATCTCGTAGTAGAAGACGGAGTAGTTGAGAGCCAGGCCAAGTTGGATTGGGTGGGTGGGCTGCATCTGCTCCATGCTGATCTCATGGGCTTCCTTGTAGGACTTCTCCGAGGACTCTACCACCTCAGCCTGGACATTGCCGGTGGCGAGCGACCTCAGCCAGGTAGCAGTAGTAGTCGCCTTTCATCTTCAGGTAGAAGACCCTGCTCTCAAACTGTGTCATCGCAATTTTTGATCTGGAAGTCGTCGAGCACTTTGAGCACATCCTTGCAGACCTCATCCAGCTCTTTCTCGATCTTCTTGCGGTAGGCCTTCACCATGTCGATCTTCTTCTCGTTGCCATTAGCTGTTGTTTTCGGCTCAATGCCGGAGATGATGACGTGCCAGGACGAGCATTGTGTGCCCACCACACTCTTGTAGTCCACAGAGAGCAGGTTCCGCTCCTCGTTGGATAGCGTCTCATTCATCTCAGTGACCGATTTCATTGCGGCGGCCATATCATCATATCTCTCCGCCTGATCAGCCAGCCTGGATTTCTGCACCAGTTGCTCGCGGTCAACCATTGTCGATGTGGAGGTTTGTGAGCTGCTCGGCTATAGTTTTTGAGCTAAAATGGTGAACTTGAAATAACGAGGTTGATTTTTGGTGAATGCAGTGTAAAGAAACCAAGTGATACCCTCTTATCCACAACACTTCCGAAATTATGACAACACTGCTCCTGATCAGCCTATTAGGCTGCGCCATCAATTGTGCCTGCTGCTGTTCCAACAGGGTCATCCGGGAGGATGACAGATCAAGGCTACAGTGATATGAAAACTGACATAACATACAACTAGGATATGACCACGGTGCTAAGTTATATCTAAATACGGGTGAGACAAAAACTGTTTGATTTTAGTCAAAGATTTGTTTCCAGGATGGACTGACCAGTCCTTCTACATCACCTACTACACCGAGTCATCATGGGCTGCAGTCGCAGACCACACAGGATATGACTGGCCGGCCAGATGCGAGACACCGCGCACAAAACAAATGAAGAGTGAAGAGTATAGTATTGCTTGCACACATGTATAACAAGGGACATGATTATATCAGTTTCACTGTGAATTTAAGTAAAACATGAAACATGGATGTATATTTTTGTGGTTGTGGATGTACGATGTAACAACTTATGACCCCCAGACCAGCATAGTCATCTGTCAACAACCACATCACCTCCCAGAGCATCAGTGGGATCAGTGCCGGCAAATGTGATGCATAAAATTATTGTTCTGAACACCAACAAAATTACAATAGATCAAAGAATAGGCTTGGAAGCAGGAATGGGGGGAAGTGTTCACAACTGCTTACTATTAGCAGAAAGTACAGTATGTACACAAAGGAGAGATTGCATAGTCTGTATGAACGCTTGACCGCCCTTCAGACTCTTTCCTGCACTCCAAGCAAACTACACCTGCATAACACAAGTAATGGGAAAAAAAGCTCAGATGACTGAGGAATGTGAACAATATCTACTCCCACATCCTGAGGTAAAGGTAGACAATCATTCAGTGCCATAATTTGATTTAAATGTGAGTGGTAACTTGTGTCAAAAGGAGTGCGACTGAGACAATCACTTATGTAGGGAAGGTGAAAACCAATTTGTGTTCTATGACAATAACAGACGGAGCGAGGAAATAAAGACCTTATTGGCCCACGAGGAGGATGAATGAGAAGATAATACACCAGATCTGTACCCCTATCCATTTCACAATGATTTTAATAACACAGATGTATAGACCAACAAGCCTCTGAGTGTAAGTAAGAATGAATGTACCACTGAAAATCCCACTGGAAGAAGAGGATACAGGAAAATAACACGAAAAGGCAGGGAGACCAACAGTGCGAGAGAGCGAGAGGGAGGGAAAGCGAGTGAAAGAGAGAGCGAGAGGGAGAGAGGGACAGCAAGAGAAGGAGCATGTGACAGACAAACGGCAAGTTGTGAATAAGATGTCAGCTGACTCTTGATTATGAATTTAGATCATCCCAGGACGCACACACTCACAAACACACACAGCTCAGTGACAACGAGGGTGTGAGTGTGTATGTGTGAGAAGGACCTGCTGTAGTCTTAGGCCTCCAATATGACAAAAATTGAAGGTGATGGTAATGATGATCCAATCATCTTCTCCCACCTGATGTCCCGTCAGTCTCTGTGTGTGGTTGTGCGCGCATGTGCACACGTGCGAACATCCCTGCACGTCCCCAAGTCTCCTGCATTCTGCTGCTTTCCCTTTTATACCCCATGCAAATGTGCTGGAATTCGGCACCCATCATTCTTTCATTACACAATGTCAATTGTTGTAATGACAATCAAGATTCCTGATTCCTGATCATTAACATGTGACGTCTGCAGTCACAAATGCATCAGAGCCTGAATGTCTAACTTGTTTGATCACACAGACAAAGAACCACAGCCAGAACCGGAGCCAGGACCAGGATGCAAACCGGAAATAGGACTTCAGTGTAGACGTTTGCACGCCATTTTGATTGATTAATAAACCCTTTAGGGCTGGGTATTGATAGGAACCTCAAAATTCAATTTGATTGTTAAGGTTTCGATTTGATTTGATTATCGATTTGGTTTTGATTTAAATGCTTCGATTCCATTGACTAGGAAGTAGAAATAAACAAATAATAAATGTTACCTGTTGGCAATATTTTATTATTTATTTTCAGGTCAGCTCACTTGTGCATATGTGGTACAAAAGTCGAAAAAAAAAAACCTTTACATTTCTGTGACAAAATGAAAAAGTGCATGTAACTGGGATGAAATGTATTACCTCTTGCACATTGTGATATATCTCACCGTCATGTGTTTTCAAGTTGATATTGCGTAGCGTGTTTCAAGAGACTGTAACATCCTCTGAAAACCTTGTTTTTCGACGACACTGTAGGTTCGAATGTCTTTGCAAATGGAGACGGCCTCGGACTCTGTTGTCTTTTGAGCATGGACAGAGCTTGGAGGTAGTTTGTAGACAGTGTTGGGAAGATTACTTTGGAAATGTAGTTGGTTACAATTACAAGTTACCCTGTTGAAAATGTAATAGTAGTGTAACTATTTCAATTACTTTCTCAAAGTAATGTAACTAATTACATTTGGTTACATTTTGATTACTTTCCTTAATTTTGAATGAATGCTCTCGACTGTTAACCATTTAACATTTTAAGATCTGATAGTGTTAACCTTTCAGCAGTACTTAAGACCACATAAAGGCAATATAATAAAAGACTCCACAAGATTGAACTTCAGCACTTCAGTTTTTACTCTGAGAACAGCTGTGCATACACATCACATTTTTCATTATCTTAACATATCTGTAAACTAAGTCAATGCAAATTTTGGGCAGAACTTAAATTAAAGCACTTGCTCTGTGTCATTCAAAAATCAAACTTGTCATCACGTAATCTACTAAGCATGAAAAGAGACGCAGAAGGTTGGCACTTCTTCCCCATTGTATTTTATGTGAGTACTGTACTTGCAAGTAACTGAGTGACAGCTAGGCTATACGTACCCTTAGATGTGTCTTTAGATTTGACATCGACTGTTT
>OMPJ01034908.1:0-13931 GCA_900312935.1 Carapus acus | reverse complement strand
CGGAGAGGTAATCGCCCCATTACGTCGAGCATCTAAATGAAAACCTGCCACAAAGAGGATAACAGACGCTGTCCGGCCCTCGCTTCACTTTTACACTCGGCGGGTACAAATCACACCTTTAATGAGCGTCGCTCTGGCGATATACTTGCCAAATTAAGCGACCCTGGAAAAAGATTAAATTCATACAAAAAAAGACCCCTCTTGCAAGAATTCCACCTCATATTCTCGGTCCAAACCCTCAAATCCTCCCTCCGCTTCCACCTTCTGCGACCAAACTAGTCGCTTGAGATGATTTATTAATTCAGACGCACTTCGTCACCTCGGAAATATTCAAAGATTTGCTCCCGCTCTTTCGAGCTACGCTAAGATAATTATGAAAACGTCTTATGTCACGAGAAAAGACCGTCTGAGTCTCGGCCCGTCCCACAGGTGTGACCCAGGCCCTCCACGTGACCTCCGAGGGGCCTCAGACCTTCCAGAAGGCCGTTGGGGAGAAGGTGACGCTGGGCTGCACCTACACCACGGCGCCCCAGGACACCGGAGAGCTGGACATCGAGTGGCTCAACGTCAGTCCGGACATGACGCAGAAGGACAAGCTGGTAGGTGTGGACGGGGACAAACAGGTCCAGCTGGATGGAGGCATTCCGGGCGCGTTTAGACGATGTTGAGGCGTTTCTCAGCGCGGCGCCTCCCTGGGACAGGAAGCCGGGTGGAGGAACCGGCTTTGGAGGCATCGATACTCTCACTAGATTGGCGTCTGTAGAGGCCTTTCGTATCCACGCAGATGTTCAAACTAAGTTTTGCTTTTGGTGTTGGTCTTTCCCTGAGAAGCTTCTTCGGCTGCGATTGAAGCCTTGTCTCTGTGTCTCAGCTCATGTCCTTCGCTGGGGGTAAAACCATCTACTACGGCGACGCCAGCGTCTCCAAGAGGCTGGACTTCGTCGCCGACCCCATGTCGGGCGACGCCTCCATCACCCTCTCCGACGTGAGGGTGTCAGACACGGCCACCTACCAGTGCAAAGTCAAGAAGATGCCGGGCGTGGACATGAGGAAGCTCACGCTGGTGGTGCTGAGTAAGCAGAAATTTGTTAGTTTTTTTTCTTTTCCCCCCCAACTCTTGTCATACTTGTTTCCCAGACGTCAGACTTCCTGCACATACAAACACAAACACGCACACACACAGGAACACAAAAGGCTTCCCTCAGGGGGTGTCACACCTTCAACACGCCCTGCAGGAGGCAAACTCAAAGGCCATTTCATCCCTTGGATTATCAAAATCAGAGATACTTAATTGAAGAAAAATATATAAAAAAAACTACACAAAACAAATAATTAGAAAAATCATATTCATGCCATCAAAAAGTGTTCTTTTGTTACATACAAAACATGAATATTTGAAAAATAATATCTGTCACTCTAAATTAGGGACAAAGGCAAATAGACGATGGGAGAATAAGTGGTACAAACAACGAACTCGCAAACTCTGGGTTGCCATGTGAGCAGAGAGAAATGGGTCCAAACTGATCTGTGTTTACAAATTGTGGCATGTCGGCCATTTGCGACGAGTTGTAGGATCCGATGGCCCCAGCAAGGAGGCTTTAGGTGGCATCGTTCCGCTGTAGGGTAACAAAACGTATCAAAATTGGAGGATGTGAAATTCCCAAAATACCTTTGGATGTATGCAAAATGGTTCTTCTTGATTCTGATTCCAGCTCCACCGTCGAGGCCCAAGTGCTGGGTGGACGGCGGCGAGGAGAAGGGCGGCCCGGTGTCCCTGTGCTGCCAGTCGTCCCAGGGCTCCACCCCTCTGACCTACACCTGGATCAGGGAGAGCGGGGGCGCCATCCCGCCCAACGCCATCCAGAGTGAGGAACCCACCTCCGCACCAAAACAAACAAACAAACAAGCGCCCGCTTTCTACCGCTCCGTCTGAATCTGCAGCGCTTTGTGTTGCGTCCCTCAGACTCGCAGACTGGGGTGCTGCTGATAAGGAACCACTCCGACAGCTACGTGGGGAACTACGCCTGCGAGGCCAAGAACCCCGTCGGCAGCGGGCGATGCAGATACACGCTGCACGCTTACAACCGTAAGTCAACAACAAGCTGGGCACAGCCTCTCCTCTATCCTCGACTCCCTGCGGGGAGGAGAGGATCGGTCTGAGTGGAGAATGGACGTGGATGTGGACGCGCCCGCTTGGCTCTGTCTGCTAATTGCTTTCACCTGGAAACAGAGCAAAGCGCAGCACCAGGTGAAAGCAATTCATTGCCGCGGCAGGAGAGCGAAGCTGCCAGATATGAGGAGCCATCGGAGGAAATATTTAAAGACGTCTGAGCTTTTACTCACGCCGAGGGGGGGCAAAATACACACACATACACACACATGGAGGCAGAATCTGTCTGCAAGTGCTTTATGAGCCACTTCTCACCTCCACCGTCTCTTTTCGCTCACAGACAAATTCAGAGAAAAATACATCATTTATATCTACACGCCCTTATATTGTTGAGAATCGGCCGAGAAATTGTCTTGAAACCACTAAGGGCCCCTCGTCAGGAGCGTCAAAGTGCCAAAGCAAGGCGTTAAACTCTGAATTGCCTTCTCCCAAGGCCACGCCCCCCAACTCCTCCAATAACGGGGATGAGCGGCGACGGGTCAATCATTCTTCATAATTATCTTCTCACAAAACACCATGGCACTCTGTTTCTGACTTCTCTAAATGTCTCGGCCTTCATCAGCGACCAATAAGGCGGGCGTGATCGCCGGGGCCGTGATCGGCGCCCTGCTGCTGCTGCTGCTCCTGCTGCTGCTCATCTGGCTCATCATCATCTGCTGCAACAAGAGGCGCTACGAGGACGAGGTCCACAACGAGCTCAGGTAACGCCGCGCTCGGCCCACAAACTAGCCCACAAACAAACAAAACAATCGTCCGACCGAAGAGTCCCTGTCGCCATCCTGAACTCTGCCCCGTCCCCTCGCAGGGAGGACGTCCAGACTCCGCCCAGCAGGTCCACCAGCAGGCAGTCGAGCGCTCGCTCCGTGCCGGGGTACAACACGCACCACAGCCTCAAGTACGTCCCCGTCAACAACGTCATGCCAAGCGTGGGGGAGTCCCAGATCGGCCCCGTCTACAACGGCACCACGCAGCCCACCGCCCCCGCACACAGGCCGGCGCACCTGAACTACGACCATCAGTACGGATACCCGGTGTAGCCGCGGGGGTTCAATGGACGATTGTACTTGCGGCACAACGTGCAGGAATATAGTGTTTTTAAATGAAGAGCAGGGTCGAGACAAGCAGTCAGATTGCTGACCAATGATAAATGGCAGAAATGCGCTATTTATATACCTCAGCCAAAAGGAACAATAATTTCTCTTTGAACAGGAAAATCCAGCTTTTCAACGTACATCAAGACTCCTAAGTCTTGATGTCATTGTTTCTATGAAGTTAATATGAAGTTATACAAGGTTAAAAGTGTGATTAAGGCTTGGAAGTATATGAAGGCTCAGAGCAAACGCTAATGCTACAAACAACGCTACCACTGAATAAGCATAACTGAAGTTAGACTAAATAAGCAAAGTGTTTTCACCTGATAAGACATATCTTCACACATTTGCACACATTACCATTTGATTTACAAGGGAAAATGTCGCTCCCACCCATTAGTAGGTTTGCACAGACAACAGCTAGCTTTAGCACTAGCCCCAACACTGCTGAGTCATCGGCACCATTGTTTGGGACAAATACAAATGGTTCACAACAGGACAAATAGTTCTCAATAGGATAAATGGTTGTCAATAGTCTTTTAAAAGCTATCTTTACTAGTGGTGCTCGAAACAGCGCCATTTTGCTGTTGAGAAGAATTCAGCATGAAGTACAAACCTTGTTTAATGTTGTAAATAGCGATGAAATAAGCGCTTCTGTGTAATCTTACTGATCCAGTTTACTGAGCTAAAGATTGTGGAATGTAAATACAGCAGGAGGATTTTATATTTGAGCCGTTTTGTAATGTCACGTATAATATATATTTTCAGAGGTTCACTCAATAAACTTTGTGAAAGTTAAAGCAGCATGTAGGCTGTCATCTGTCAAACAAGCTCAGCTCATTATGGTTAATTAAAGCGGTTCATTGCAGCGCTATTCTTCATCGTTTGCTGTCGGGCGTGAGGAGGAAACACGATGGAATGACAGCGCAGGGGCGAGAACATCGCTCGGATCTGCACGGAAATGGTACATCCGGCGTGATCGCGGCGATACGACGAGAGCGAAACACGAAGCCTCCGCGTTGCTGCACACCATCTCTGCCAACCACCAATCAGACGGCTTTTATTTCGAACAAAAGGGCGACACGGGCTGAACAAACAGACGCAGACGTGCTGCGGCGGTGGGAGCACAGTTGAGAAATCCAACTGCTGCCGCTGACACAGAACTTTGAGAGAAATATTTACATCAGATATTTTTAGTTTCGGTTTCCCGCCTCTGGAAATATTGCATGTTTGCCTTGTGACGCTTGTGATTCCTCAAATATACAAAAGAACCAGTTTACTGACAGTGAGCAGGCGAGGGGTGTGTGTGTGTATGTGTGTGTCTGAGGGAGGGGATGAGGTGGGACCCGGGCCCAGGTTCGGTCCTGGCCCTGGTTTGGTCCTGGCTAGCCCCCCCCTCAAACACTGATGAGAGGTTTACGGTCAAATGGGAAGAGCTGCTGACGGCCAGCAGGAGCTGCGAGGCGGCAGAGCTCATAAATCCCGCGCAGCTGAGCTGAGCTGCAGATTTGCGGCCCCACAGTGGTGATTATTAAAGATAATATTCAATTAAAGATGCTCTCGTCTCCAGTTTAACTTGTGGTGTCCGTCTCCTTGATGGTGTTTAGCTCAGGCGGTGGGATGATTTGTGTGGAGCTATTGTGGATTCAGAAGCCTCAAACGAGCAGGTTAGGGACAGTTGCAGATCCAGCTTCCCTCTACCGTGGATACCGTTTATGAGTTGCAACAATAACAAACGACGCCGGTCAAACGCTCACGATGGCAAAAGAGGAGTGAACAAAAAACCTGATGTATTTCTGCAATCTGCCCTTTGAGCTCTAAACACCGTCCCGCCTCTCTCTCTCTCGACGGCCACACTTCTCTCCCCGGGTGTCATAAATCACTTCTCCAATCTCAGCAGGCAGCCGCCCTGACCCCAAAAAGGGGCGGAGCCACAAACAAGGCAACAAGCAACAAACTAAATGATCAGCCCAGGAGACGCAGGCTGCAATACATACAAAATGATGTTCTCATTAACCGAATTATATCAACACCTGTCTCCTAATGAAGTCCTACATTAATGAAATATAGATTAACCGAGATCAATTTCTGCTCAAAACACTCGCGATTCGTCAACCGCCGGCAGTAACAGACGAGCAAAACAACCCCCAAAAACAGGGAATATGCAGCCAGAATTAATAGCAGCCAGGCAACGCGGGGACAAGAGAGGAAAAGTATGTGCATGAACGAGATAAAACACAATTAAAGGCTGGCAACTCAGACGCAAACAGATAAAAGCGGAATGAACACTTTCGCTGAGGTTTTTTCTCTAAACAAATGCTCTTTTTTCTTTCCTTTTTTTAAAATTTTCATATATTAAAGATGATGGCAAAGCAGTGTGACCATGATAAATGCACCGCTCGCCAGTGTGTGAAAAGATACATACT
Organism: Carapus acus; assembly: GCA_900312935.1. NCBI lineage: Eukaryota > Metazoa > Chordata > Actinopteri > Ophidiiformes > Carapidae > Carapus > Carapus acus. Next base: position 8,244 of record OMPJ01034908.1, on the reverse strand, counting down.
GCATGCTGTTGAGGTTTTCTTTACTCTGTTTAATTGTGGATTAAATAGAGTAAAGCCAAGAACATCGCCAAGGTCGAGATACATAGAGGGAAAATACAGAGTAGGGAAAGGGAGAAGACCCTGAGAGGGACAGATAACCCACCCACAGGTGATTTATGGAGACGACGCGCTTGAATAATTGATAAGTGAGATAATAATGACACTTTTATTACGCGTGTGGCCGCGTTGTTTTGGTGTGGAGGCGTCGCCTCACTGTTACTTTAAATGAGCTAAATGAAAGCATTAAAAAGACGATCTGCAGCGTTGATAGCGTGTGCGTGTGCGTGTGTGTGTGTGTGTGTGTGTGTGTGTGGTAGGGGGGTGTGCGGAGAAGCTAATTTAAGACAGAATGTTCCCGGAAGTTTAATCAGGAACAATGAAGTCTGCACACAAACTCACACACGTTCACATTCACGCACACACACACACACGCGCTCACACACACGTGCACACACACAAATCCTAGCCTCTACCTGTATTTGTCACATGACTGCGCTAGTTCAATACTTGGTGACTAATTTAAATCTGTCAGTATGTGTGTGTGTGTGTGTGTGTGTGTGTGTGTGTGTGTGTGTGTGTGTGTGTGTGTGTGCGTGTGTGTGGTCCACAAAGGGGAATGGGAGGAGATCTGGGCCTGTCCGGGTCTCCGTCGCCTCATTTAAAAAGCAAAACCATCCTGGCTTTGAATAAACGAGTGCAGAGGTCAAACCAAGGTTGACACAGTGATGGTCGGGTGGAAAAAACAAAGGTTCCGCCCGCATTCAAAACATCTCCGTCTCACCACGGCAATAACTCCATGACGGCTTTTGTTGATGTAACACCTCTCCTGGAAAAAATGTGAGAAAAAAAATAATAAATAAAAGCTAGCTGTGCGCGGCCCTGAGTTTAGCCGTAGGTTGTTTTGATTCTCTGGATGGGGGAAAATCATTTCATTAATATTTTAATTTCAACAAAGCTGAGGACTTCTGGGGAACTCTGAACAAATCGGCCGCGGCCTCGGATAACCCTGATCAGCACGCCCCAACAATAAACAAAGCACAACTTATTCAAATACAGGGCTTGAAAAGACATCAACGATAATTAAAAAGACCTTGTGGCGGATGCGGCGGGCGGAGACAACTTATTCTAGGTGTCAGAACCCTGCTCGCTCTACCCGTGCGCTCTGGTTTTGAAAAGTATTAAAGTCAATATCTTGTTAAAAAATATGTCCACAAAGTTAAGAGACCCACTGCCGAGGAGCGGCGATAAGCTGGCGCATTAAGCTGCTCAAGGTGATTCAGAGGTGATTTGCTTTTCTTATCAGGTAAATAGTGTGTGTGCGTGAGTGTGTGTGTATGTGTGTGTGTGTGTGTGAGAGTTGGCTTTTGCAAATATGTGGCCAGTATTTCAAGAGACACATTTGCATGCGGAAGCCTGCTGAGTGTGTTTGTGAGAGTGTGTGTGTGAGCGTCCGCGCTGCCTTGATTGAAGTACAGTAAATTCAGCGGATCCTCTCCCCCGCACCCATGCAAACACATCGCCGCGGCAACCTGTCGCCATCACTCATGCAAATCACACCCCGACCGGAGCCCAGCGCCCCGCTGGAGGAGAGTATAAGTGCTGCGCCGCCTCACGCGTGCGGCTCGGCGACATCTCCAGGCAAGAAATTAATGGTTGTGCAAACAAAAAAAAAAGGTAAGCTGAGTCGCAGACGCTCGGCTGCCTAGAACAGAGAGCAGGCGGCTCCCGGAGAGGCAGGGCGGCGCTCGCCTCCTCCCGCTATGCGACTTCCTGCCACCGTTCTCGGCGACACGTCACCGCCTGACGTAAGCCGCGAAGTTTTCTCCCGTCAGACAACAACATTCGACTTTTTGGGGCCCAGTTTGGTCCCTCAAAAGCCAAAAATGTGAATCTACCCCCTGAGGGTGGATTCACTCCCGAGGCAGATTCAGGAGTGTCGTGCTGTTCTGGAGCGTGGGAGTTTCGTTTTTTCTTCTTTCTTTTCTTTTTTAGCTGTTTTGTCGTGTGCCTGAGCACAAAAAAGGGGGGAAAAAATCCTCCAGGCGCCATGTTGGCGTCAACCAAGCTGCTGATCTGGGCTCTGACGGGCGTCATGGCCGTCCTGACCATGTTCTTCAACCTCCACATCATCGTGTCCAACTGGTGGAGGTACCGCGAGAGGAGCAAGTGGACGCCCGGGGACACCATCGTCACGGCCCTGTCCACGTCCAGCGGCGTCCACCAGCTGCTGTGCTACTTCTGGATGACGATGGACGAGGTGGACCGCGAGTGTCGCCTGGCCCGTCTGCCTTACTCCGTCCTGCTGCTGCTCATCTTCAGCCTGAAGTTCACCATCATGTGGAACACGGGCTTCCTAACCTCGCACTACAGCAACAAACTCACCATCGCGCCCAAACGCTGCAGCACCAACCTCCACGCCGCCATCATCAAGCACGTCACCGTCGTGGTCTTCCTCATCCCGCTGCTCAGCTTGGTCGCCTCCGCGCCCATGCTGGTGGTGCTCCACCCCGACAACCGCACCCGGGTCGGCGAGGACTGCGGCGTGATGATCCCCGACACCGTCCTGGGTCAGGCCTACGAGGCCGTCTACCTCCTCCTGGCCGACGTCCTGCCCGGCGCCGTGATGGTGAAGTGCTGCGTCTCCATCGCCGTCCAACTGGGCGTCCACCTGCACAGCGTGAAGAACAGCAGCAACGGAGCCCACCGCCCCAAGTCGGGGTCCCAGATCCGGGTGATCGTCATGACTCTGTCCCTGGTGGCCGTCTTCCTCTGCTTCCTGGTGGTGGACCTGTACGTCCACTGCATGATCGCGGTGGAGCACCAGAACACGCTGGTGCTCACCTTCTTCTTCACGTCGCTCTACACCGCCGTCACGGCCGTGGTGCTGATCTGGGGGAAGAGGAGCATGTGGAGGTCGCTGGTCGGCGCCTTCCACGGCTGCTGCGAGTGGCGCCGTCTGTTCCTCCCCAAGGTTCCAAAACCAGACTCCAAGCTAGACTCCAAGCCCGCCTCGGCGCCGCAAAACAAATCCTGAAAAACCTGATTTGTTTCCCAGCGGGAGGCGGCGACGGGAGGCAGGCGTGTGAAGTTAAATGTTAACGTTCTTCACAATGGAAGAACTGTAGAAATAAGGGCCGCGCAGCGCGTTAGCCCAATTAATAACAATAACGAGCTGGTGGACTGACATCGTCCAATTATCCTTTTTCTTGGATTAAAGCTCTGCTTCGGCGAGAAAAGACCATCAGATCTGAAAATTGGCTGTTTTAATCCCCCATAGTGATAATTTTCAATAAAGTCGTTTTTTTTTTTTTTTCCTGTGTATTTAGTGAGACAAAAAAAGGATTGCTGTGGTACAAAATGATGAGTGCCAGAAAATTCCGCTTTGACATTTCAAAGGTTAAATCACTCATTAAACCAGCCGCACCTCAGCGTGAAGACTGGAAAAAGGGGTTGATTGATAAGTTGTGAGCCTCTCTCTCTCTTTCCCTCTCTGTCTAACTCTATCTCGCTCTCTCTCTCTCTCTCTGTTGCAAATGAGCTTGAGAATACACATTTCAGTCTTCATCACATAGGCGGCATCATCATCATCATCACTATCATCATCATCACCCACACCGCTGTGGTGTTTGATGTGGGGAGGAGGGGGAATATACGGGCGAGGGACAAAAGTGATGAGTAGGCAGAGTGCCGAACCACTTCAAAGGCACGATAATGACCAGGAGCCAGCAATTACATAAGGGTACGCACACACACTCACACACACTTTGCTTAATTCGTCCACTCAGACTCCCTGGGATCTGTAACTTACGGCTGCTGAGCTCAGTCCGGTGTATAAAGCAAACACGGGCGCCGGTCACGCACTCGCGGCCGAGGCTCAGAACTTATCAATCACTCATGCTGACACTAATTCCTGGGGTGCTGCTTGTTGATTTTTTGGAGCTGTCACTGAGGTGCTGTCCAGCCTTTCAGTAGCCTTTACCAGGCGCCGCTGCCAACAGGATGCTGAATGGCGGCCTGGCTGCCACCATTTCGGGCTGCGAGCGACGCGCTGGCTCATTTCGTTCCGCTAGAAACCATTCGATTGACCCTTGTTTTTACCCCAATCACACCAGTAAACTAACTCCGGCCGAGGCGGAGCGCAAAACACAGCAGCTTTTAAAGAAAAACATGACAGACCCCCTGAGTGCCGCTCGGCATGAATGTTTCATGACATCAAAATCGCACTCGGGCTTGTATGGATCCATTATTGCTCAGGTACGCGGACGTCTGAAATAAAAACACTGAAAAATACATGCCGGGCCGAGGCAACGGCGGCTGGATTCTGTTTTTCTCCGTCCTGGCCTGCAATTTAGACAGGACGGGTTGTTTGAGCTAAACACGATAAGAGACAATGGAGGAAGACACCTCCTCCTGAGGAGCCCTCGCCTCAACCCGGGTGTAAATGTGTGTAGGAAATGTGTGTGTTGGAGAGGTTGGACGGGAGTGTGAGAAGCACTCAGGGTCGGTAAACAAAGGTTTACCGAGCCGGGAGTAAATAAAGGTTCGAAAAGAGGCGGCGGACCTTTTCGCAAAGCTCCATTAGCTCCAACCCTCTGGCACCACCTAGTGAGGTTCAAAGCCGGGGTACAATGCAGCGGCTAATCCTTCAACACACACACACGCAGGCGCGCGCACTCACACACTCGAGCTCGGGACGCCTGCAGCGGCAGAAATGGACATATCGAGCGAGGGGCATCTTTGCCTTTGATGCAGAGAAGTTAAGTTTCCGCCGTGGCCTCTGATTCCCTCCATCCGCCCCGCGCGGAGGGAGGAAATTGAGTGGAAAAAATGGCAAAGGAAAACTCACAAAAGACAAAATGAAATGGCAGAATGTGTCGCGGAGGGAAGGAGCTTTGAGAGTTTACTTAGCAAAGGCCAAGAGACAAAAAGCCATTAAAAATGAAAGATTTCCCCTGTTTCATTTCTGCACTGTGTGAGGTTGTCTGTTGCCTTTGCAAGTTCACAGAAAGTCTTGTGGTTGTTTACAAAGAGTCGAAAAACTTTAAAATATTTGAACTTTGTTTTCAGCATTTCAAACATTTCCATTTAACACTTGTAATGTAATAATACTACATAATATTGTTACAGTATGCGGCTATACCATGACATAACACTGCCAATCGAACTTATCATCAGTTTCTCTAAATTCAAACAGAAATATTTTATTTTATATTTTAACAGAAATATGGGAAATTATGTAAAAAGTCATCAGAATAATAGAAAACCTTCAAGTTGTAGTGCCAAAGGATACTTTTCTGATGTGTTTGCATTCTTCAGAGCGCCTCTTACTGACTCCACCATCACTACGGCTCATAAACACTCAGCATCAACCCTCACACACTCACACACACACACTCACACACACACACACACACACACAGGTGCTTCTTTGTCTTCTCCTCAGCTAATGGCCCGCTGCTAAAACAGTCCGCGCCAGTCGCGTTGAAAAGAATGGGACACTTGTGATTGATGTCCTCCAAAAAATTTCATGCGACGTGCAAAGCCATAAAGACGTCCACCAAGAGTACGGAGGCTGTTTCCATGGAGACCAAATAAAAATCCAGAAAGCCTAGCAGTTACGACACAGCTTTCCACGCAAGGCTGAGCGTGGCGCCGGGTCGCCGCTGCTCCTCAGACAGCGGGGAGACTGATATCCTCATCCTCGCTATCTGTCAGCCAGGAACAGGCCATTAGCAATCCAGATTAGCACGAGCGGCACCCATCGCACAACTGCTCTAAACATCCCATAATTACCCCTCCAAAAAACCCCCACGGGCACCGACAGAGACATCGCTCTCCTCCACTTCCACTAATTGTATCTGAGGAGCATCCATCTCCACGTTCGGGCAGCGCTTAGAACGTCAATGGTGCCATTTGTTTAACACGAGTGTCTCGGCGAGCGTCTGGATGGAGCGGAGGATGACGGAGGAGCGATGGCGGAGGAGCGATGATGGAGGAGCGATGATGGAGGAGATGAGCGGCTGTCTTACGCCATCTATTTATGAGTCCTGGGTAAACTCGGCAAGGGCCGATGTTTGAAACTTTCACGGTGGAACTTTCTTTTTGTGTTATGCTCTATGGGATGGCAGAGAGCTCCAGATGCAGGAGGGAAGCGAGGCAGGTGGGGAGGGGGGAGTGGGAGGAAGAGGAAGAGGAGGAGGAGGATGGAAGATGGAGATCAAATATCCCCGGTGATGATTCTGCCGCCCCCTCCCTCCCTCTCTCCCCTCACACTCTCCTGGGCTGCTGCCTTAACCATTACAGTTTTAGCATTATGCAACTGGGACACATAACTTAGGAACAGTTCGCTCTCTGTCTCCCTCCTGCCATTTCTTTTTTCTTTCTTTTTTTTTTTGAGACGCATAAATCCTTCCTGCAATATATTCAACACCAGATCAGTCAGAGCCAGAATCGCTTTTTCAACCACGAGGCGTGAGCATGTAAAATCCGCTTCCGGATCACACCGCAGCAAGAAAGACTGCGAACATCTTAGCAAACTGCAAAGTGCAAGTAACGGCAGATTAATAACGAAGCATCACCATGGCGACGTGAGTCAGAGAGAGGAGCAGCTGACCTCGAGATGAAGTATCACAATTTACTCCGGCATTTATATTTTGATGATTAAAACCGGGGGAGTCCATAATTCAACCGTTTTACATTAGCGACTCCTAGTGTGTGAGAGCAGATGCTTTTCTCACTCTGACCCATAAATCAGCGATCCTAATTATGTGTGTTTAAGTGTTTGTGTACTTGTTTGCGCGCTGGTGCTTTCCTTGTCCTTCATTTCTGACTAGGAGAGACGAGCGAAGAGTTTTGGATTGCGATTCAGATTTTCATTTTGCTCCTCAAGTAATGAGGACGGATCAAAAGCAGAGAATGAAGTCATACGAGATAAATAACAGCAGCTAATACGTGCCGTTCATGAGCACGAACAGCTGGTGGATGACTCTGGAGTGGCAGACGACTGAGTAGGATTTACGTCCATTGACGCGGAGGTTGGTGGGCGGCCTGTGAGGCTCAACCATGATCTCAGCCGCCAATATATTTATCATCGCGGAGCTGCAAACATCCCACTACATGTGTGGGACTCATTCTGCATCGCAGCGCACAACAACAGCGCCACCACGCCTGCTGCGGCAAACAACGGCGTGTTTGCGACGGCCGATGTTCTCATCAAGCATTCCAGTAAACACAAGTCAGCCTAGAAACGTCCAGCAGCGGAGGAAAACAAAACTGGGTCACTCCAAGATGTTTATGTCAATATCGAATTGAGCCGAATGTGTGATCATTTAGAGCAGTGGTTCTCAAACTTTTTTCAGTGACGTACCCCCTTAAAAATATATTTTTAGTCAAGTACCCCCTGACACGGAAAAAACATTTTTGGAAGAAAAAAGAGGTACAGTACACTGTCTGATTTATTAAAGCCAAACAACTTATGTCAGTGAACCTGACAAATACATCCATATTGCAAACATTGCATGTAGAAACAAAAAAGAAAAACAGAAGACAGTGACCACCAGGAAGGCATAAAACCAGTCAAAACTGAAATATGCAAAACGGCGCTAATTTAAATTGGTCTCTGTAATGGTACAAAATTAAATATATACATAAATAACTAAAATGTGTTCACATAAATTAATCTATAACTTAATTATAAATAAATTATATTTTGTTTACAAAATAAATTCACTTAAGTAAAGATTTGCTCACAAAAAATAAACGTTACCTCTTTTAGGATCAAAAAAAAGAAGATTGCACTTTAAAGATTTTTTAAAGATATTTTGAACAGTTTCACGTACCCCCTGCAGTACCTCCACGTACCCCCAGGGTTATGGGTACCCCCATTTGAGAACCACCGGCCTAGAGTACCTGCCCCCAGGAAACTGTTCAACTAGGCCCCAGCAGGGGGCGAAAGCAAACGGTGTCCCCCTGGCGGAAAACCTGACAAGCTCCCCTGAGGGAAAACCACATATTTATTTCACAAAAGAAAACCAATTTTCTGCCCGGCAACCCTGTAAAACCAATGTTGTGCTGTGCAGAGGAGAGTGAGACACACGTGAGGTCCCAGTCATGTGGACTCTTTGGCTTTGATGGGCTAATCTGAGACCACCAAAGACCTGACCTCCATACTTGGTTCATGCCGCCGAGACTGAGCCACTGCCCTCC
>OMPJ01034904.1:10697-25639 GCA_900312935.1 Carapus acus | reverse complement strand
TGCTATCCCCCCCACTGTCTCCTTCACCAAGCGGGATCAGACGAGAGGCGACGGGAGTGAAACAAGATAGTGATGCAGGCTACATTTGGCGAAGTGCTGGCTGTTAAACATATCAAACTGCAAACAGGGAGTGAGGAAGGCCGGTTTTCTTAATCCTCCTTGGCTTCATATCCCTCTGCTTTGTTTAAGTTGTTTTATCATATCATGTCATAATCTACTCACAGCAACTTATTCGTGTGATTTTAAGAGTCTGGTCACGCACATTCAAAGGTAAATCACCTTTCCCCATGGCAACAGTTTGTCATTTTGACAATGATTGTATGCTTTTTACTATGCAAGTCATACACTCTCTCCCTCTCCCTCTCTCTGTCTCTCTCTCACACAAAAAGACACACACACAAACACCTCTCCTCAGCTATTTTCAACTACTGCAGCAATGCTATCAGAAGCAACCTAGTATTTTAATGACGCCGATGTAGATTTTACATATAATGTAGCTAACTATGATTGATTTAAGGCTCTGCATAACTGTTTGACATCTGTGTGCTAAATATCTAATAATCAATCTCAGGTGTTTATTTTTTTATTTTGTTTATTTATTGGTATCCTCTTTGATCATATTTAATATTTTTTTTGTTTTTGTCTATAGTGTTTTTATGCTTTGTATCTGCTCTTAAATGCCCCACTGCAAGGTTCAACCCAAAAATAGATGATTTCATTTGAGTTTTCCCTGTAATTCAACTCGACGCAGTCATATTTAGTATGATAAAGATTGGAATCAGAGGTGTATGAAGTCTTCCTAAGATGACCGAAGCGCTGGCCTCGGCCTCATCACTTGTTGTTTCCGAGCGAAGGACTCTTGGAATGTGAGCCGGGCCGTTAATGCATGCGTAATCAGCCACAGGCTTTGGACAGAGAGAGGTGCCATTGTCCTGAGACACACACGAACAGATAATATGTTGCAATGCAGTATGTGTTGTGCGGAAAAAAAAGTCATGATTGAGAAACAACATTTTTTCACTGTGAAAGAACGTTTGCTGCTTTTGGGGACAGATATGTGTGTATATCTGTTCCTCATGCCCCAGAGGCAGTCAGCTGACCCCTGCGGACTGTACATTGATACAATGGCCTATTGAATATGCTCGTGTGAATGTAACACTTGTGAACGCAAAGAACAGAGGCAGCTCAAGTGGAGCATGTCTAGAAATGGCTGGTGAGGAACCAAAATGCTGACATTCATTTGAACACCTCACAAGGTTTGGAGTTGACCAACATTATGAACTGATTATTGACGAACACCATTTTACACCATCACAAACTCCCACATGTAACTGGCCCTCATTACTGAGCACGCCTGATGTTTTTTCCCCCCTCTGCCCAGCACTCTCCACATGAGCTGAAGTTTTCTCCTCTTAAAAAGTGCCTCTTCAGACAGTTGAAAAGCTATAATGTAATGGAGGAACTCAGCAAAGCAAGTATCCAGTGAAAGTAAGACGTTTCCTCTTCTCTTGGCTGTGCCCTCCAGGGGTCACCACAGCAGATCGTCCTTCTCCACCTTCTGTCCTTCCAGGCCTCTGAAACACCCACTGCCCAGATGTCTTCCTCACCCTTTATGAACCTTCTCTGTGTTCTTCGTCTCTTCTCTTCCTACGCAGCAGCTCCATCTCCAACATCCTCTATCCTGTATACCCACTGTCTCTCCTCTGCACATGACCAAACCATCTCCACCTTGCCTCTCTGACCTTCTCCCTAAATTGCTCCACCATAGCCGTTCATTCCTCTGACGGTCTCCTTTCTAATGCTGTCTAGCCCGGTTACTCCTAAAGCAAATCAGCATCTTCATCTCTGCCACCTCCTCCTAAGCCTCCTGTATTTCAGACAGAACCTCCAGAGAGTAAGTAATTTGATATCATTTAATTTAAGATGCTAGTTTGCTCAGCAATGTAGACAAATTGCGTCACACACACACACACACACACACAGCCCTACATCCTTACATCCCTACACCCCTCTAACAGGAGGTATGACTTCGTATCCAGATGGCAGAACAAAGCCTAGGGTCAGTCATAATGAGCAGAGATAATTACCACAGGCTTCTGTCTCATTCACTCCCACCGGACCATTGGCCTTTAACGTGGTGTAGAAGAGGAAGTAAGGCTGGGAAAACCAGCCTCCTCGCCCCCAAGCAACCTGACCCATAGCCCCGCCCAAACTCCTACCACCACCCATCAAACACACACACAGCGTCAGGATCAAACACGCACGGTGTAATACATTGTTGTGTGGTGTTGCATAATGTTTCAGTTAAGTCCAGTGTTTATTTGCACAAATGTTCCATAGTCACTATGTTCTGCCTGTTGCCATGACAAAAGCTGAGAAGTAATTCAGATTGTTAAGGGATTTTTTTTTCACATTCCACTCCTCATACCCAGATCCACATCAAGATGAACATTCCACAAGTTTGTTAAAAGTATGAAGTATTGCAGAAATATTGCAGTTTGTATATGCCTAACCTCTTCTCAAACACGCACTACTGTGTGTGCAGTATCTAAAGCAAATGTACGTGTGGCAGACAAACGAGCACCACCTTTACTGAATGTTATATCGAGCGAAATCAAAAATAGCATGTTTCAATTCCACGAAAAGTGTTGCACAGACACCTCAGATAGAGCGTGAAACACAAGCAAAGAGAGTCTGTGTGCGTGTGAGCAAGCCGAAGAGAGTAGATAACAAGTCAGGATGAGCAAAGGTAATAAATAATTGCTGTTTAATTCTCACACCAAACACTGGCACAGCTTCATCCTTATCCCCCTGCTCCTTCCTCCTCCTCACTACTGTGTGTGTGTGTGTGTGTGAGAGAGAGAGAGAGTTTGTTTGTTTTGGGGCAGGCAGGAAGGAGAGGCCATTAGTCACAGAGGTGCCATCAAGCGCTGCATAATTGTCTCATTTATCTTCCCTCTCCTGGTCAGTGTGGAGCTGCTGCTCGGCCTCGGTGGGCAGCATCGTCCTCAACCCTCCGCAGCAAGAGGACTTTTGGGAAAATTTCTCAAATGTGTTGACGTGCCATTTAGCCAACGGCACTTTATGTAAAGTAATCAAATGAGGGAGAATTGCCACAGCAAACGTTGTGATGCAAGTATCACAAGTTTCTCACATAATCTGAATTGAGATTGATTGAAATTAAAACACACCCTCTGAAAACACACCCACATCTGGTCCCAGTGTGGTGCCCCCATCAGGGATTACAACAGTTAACTCAAAATACATCAACAGGCATAATTTTGTGTGGCCCAATGCAGCTGATACACACTTATTTCTGGATCGTCCATCACTCTCTCGTGACTCTTCTTTTTCCACAGAATTAACTGTGTTTTTCCACCAAGGGTTACCCTGGATAGGAGGCATGAAGTGAGTGTGTGAGAGCACAACAGAGTGCGTACACCAACACACACCCACTCTGCCTTTTAAACACTCTCACCCACTCCTCCTCCTACTCCTCTGCCTCTCCATCTCTACCTGCTGTTGTCAATTCCTGCATCACGAACTGACCCCTGACTTGTGTTTAACAGCAGGTGTTTGTTTGTGTGTACGCATGTGTGTGAACGCATGTGTGTGCAGGCGCTCAACATGCAGACTGCTTTTGGAGGCGCGTGTGTGTGTGTCTTCTTGCAGGGACGTGGGGTTGATTTGAACTGAGTTCCAGAATGATGCTGTAACACTCACATTTCCCGGCGCATTGACCACTACAAAAGTACATTTGTTTGCCTCAATCATTTCTGTATTTATGATGTTGTGTGTGCTTTTGTGTTCGTTTCATGGAGGACTCCACACATTTCAACTGTTATTTTTCCACTTGAACCAGGCAGATAGTTGACCTTTATCCCTTCCATTACACACACACACACACACACACACACACACACACACACACACACACACAGCATGAAAGGAGCTGGCCCAGAGCACTAACAGGACACACTTCATTCTGGTTTTAAACGGCTGCTGTTTCCGTCGCGCTCTGCTCTGCCTTTTGGAAAAGCCACACACACAGACACACACACACCAACACAACAGCTACTTGGACAGCAATTGATGATTTGTTTTGTTTCAGAGCCTACACAACGTTAATCGGGGGCCCAGGCCACTTTTCCAGCGGTCCCTCTTTTTGTCTGTTGTTCGCCACAGAGTGAAAGCAGAGATGCTCCGAGGTGCTGAGCACCATCACACACTAATGCGAGCACCCAAATCTGGGCCATCAGGGCTAATCCATCACAGCTGTCAGCACTTGTGTGAATGCGCTGTTCCATCTCACTGTAGGAATGAAGAAAATCCATTAAAAATGTCAATGGGATGGAGAGATTAAATGCTACGTGTCTGCTTCATGTGTCACCCCATGGCGAGTGTGTGTGTGTCAAACTGAATTGCAGATTGGTGCTGCAGTGGCTTTAGGCTGCGACCCTGGAGTGTGTTTTGAATCCATTTAGATGATCCTCATCTGCTGAATGGTAGCAGACCAATCATAGCTTTCGTATTAAGTGTCGTGTTTGTACATGGAGGACTGCGGATTCTTTCTCGGTGAGTTTGATTGTGATGTGCTGCGGCCATGTTTGCTAGCAGGACAAATCAAAGTCAGAAATATTTTCCGAGATAGAGAGGAAGTCTAATTCAATTTGTCTTCCTCCTACTTGTGGGTCTGGTTCATTTCCTGCTGATCTGCACCTCCTCACTCTGAAATCGATATCTGTCATCTGATGGATGGAGTGACCACTTCATTAATCGACTTGGACAAAATTTGAGAAAGAACTGCCAATGTGAAAGCTTTACAAAGACAAAGAGGATCAATGTGGCCTTGCCTGTGTTGATTTTAGAGTTAGAGAGACTTAACTGAGGCCAAAGGGAAATATACTAACTCATCAGTGTATGAAGAGGTACATCTAATACACACCCATCCTGCCAGATTCGTAGAAATATTTCAGAGTCATCGATTTACACTTCTGATAAACTGTTTTGTCTGGATTAGGATCAGCGTGAACGTGCAGGTGCAGGATGAAAAAGAATAACGTGCGACTGCGTGGGCAAAGCGCACGCAGCGTTCATAATCGTATCTTTTCTCAGAAGGCAGGAAGGAAATCGCAAGAGCAGCAGAGTGCACGAGGCGTTTCAACGGAAACCAAAACAGCTCATCGACCGACAGCCCAGGTTGAATATTGCCAAGAGGTGTAAGTGGAGTAAGGAAGATACACGACAGCTATCGACAAATCAGCCTATTCATACATGCGCACGCGCACGCGCTCACACACACACACACACACACACACCACTCTGTTGAATCTGTATTTCTGATGGCTCTGTGTGTGCATGTTGAGGTTAGAGGGATGAGTAATGGTTCCATGATGTTGAGGTGAAGCTTGATTCATCCTCTCATTCTGTGTTGCCATGGTTTCCATCTTGCGATACACATTTAGATGGTTGCAGCGCTGAGAACTGGAGGTCTCACAAATAGAGTATTTATATATTGTATTGTGGGTGTGTGTACATTTTGTTGCCTACACAGTGTCCTAAGGGACGTCGAGGCCCAACAGCCTGCACCTGCTGATTACTGCTCCAATCATCACCCTTGTCAATATGAGATAGGCTCGCTCCTCGCAGCTTACCACAAAATACACACGCACACACACACACACACACACTCAAGAGTGAGGGATTTTCGCCAAGCTGTCGCCATAGTAACCCAGACCAATGCACCAAACACCTCCAAAGTGATGTCAGGTACATCTTAGTGACGTTTACGCACCACATCATTTGAGGGAGTGTCAAAGATTCCTTGTTGCTGTTTAAGGACAAATGTGGAATCTGAGCGCACAAAGAAGTCTCAGCTGTTGTGGGAGCATGGCGACTGGCAGGCTGGGAAGTTGAAGCAGTCACGGGGACGGATGTCAAACAGCTGATTGGTGCAGTGCTGGTTTTTGTGAAGGCGAGTATTTCAGCGTGTGTTGAACAAGTGTGGCAACTGCAGTGTTGACTCATGACCACACTCATGGACGGACACACACACACACACACACACACACACAGGAAATTCAATCAGTTAAATGTGACAGTGTGACATTAACAAGGACACTCGACTTCCTCTCCCATTCATCTCCTGTCCTCCTCTTTGTCACTCCCTCCCTCACCATCGCTCCCTCCTTCCCTCCCTCCCTTCCTCCATGCCTCCCTCCCTCCACAATGTGTGTTTGTTTTCACATTTTTTTGTTCCGAGCAAACACAGGAAGCCATCACGTTGTGTAACACTGAGGTCGTGAAAGTTCAGGAGATGCAGCACATGACCTGATCTAAATGTGTGTCTGTGTGAGACAGAGAGAGAGAGAGAGTGTGTGAATGCGCCACTCTGTCGGGCTTTTGTTGTTAAGATTCACTCGTTATTCAGTATGTGACTGGTTTCCATAGTAACCACTGCTGAATTTCTGTTCGTGTTCTTCCCACAATACAATACAATGTAATGACGTCACTGTGTGTGTGTGAATGTTTGTGAGAAAGAGAGAGAGAAAGAGTGCACGTTTGCACATGTGTGTGAGTGTGCCTGCATGGAAACACATGTACAGGTCTGTGTGTGTGTGCGCAGATGTTGTCAACAACAGACTATTTTCTGTCTTCAGTCCCTCTGTCTGGCCACATGTTAGATTTTCACTCTCTTTCTTTCTCTCTCTCCGCCTCACCCCCCACAACACTGTTCTTCCCCCTACCTTCCTCCCTTTGGTCATGGTCATGAATTACTCGATCCCTCCCTCCTTCCTACCTTCCTTTTTCATGTGCTTCTTCTCCTCAACCCTTCCTAACTTTCTGCCCTTCTCCTCCCTTTTCTCCTTTTCCCGCCCTCACTCCATCTGTCCTTCCTCCCTTCAAGCTTAACAGACCCTAATTGCTCCAGATGTTTGTTTGATAAGCACTGACCCTGGAATAGTGTCTTTGTGACACGTCCTTGTGTGTCCGATGCCTGTGGAGGAACACGTCCTGCAGCTCTCATCAACTCAAACAATATTTGCATCGGTGGCGATGTCTCACACAGGCCACGTGCTGTTTGCTCCGGCCAAACCTTTGTGTGCTCCACACAGGAATGCAAACCAGCAGCAGAAGATGTTTGGTTAGAATAGGAACAGCTTTGAATATGATCATATTGTGTTTCCTCATTTGCTTGTTTGACTATTCAAAACATGTTAGGAGATCTCAGGGGTTGTGTGTGTATGTTTCATGTTTAATCATTCTCTGCCCAGATATAGATATACATTGTGACTTACAGCCTACATAATAAGGGTTTTAGTTTTAAGAGGGTCATAAAATGGTGTCGTCGTTTCATGGGCGAATGATTAATCCTGTTAAGCATTTTTTTTCCTTTTTTCTTTGTTTCAATTCAGGTATTTTTTCCTGCTCCTGCCAAATCTTCGTCACTTCTGATTAATTTGAAAAAAAAAAAAAAAGGTTACACACTCAGTGATGGCTGGGAGTGCACTTGGAACACGTGTATGTGTATGTGTGTGTGTGTGTGTGTGTGTGTGTGTGTGTGTGTTCAGTGGGTTCAGATGCAGAGGCGTGACCTTGAAATGTGACCTTGTAGCTTTGTTTCCCATTAACACCCTCACAGACCAAACAGTTTTCACTTCACTTCACACAACATTGCACAGGTCAGGACATATTTTGTTATTTTGGATACATTTTGCCACATTTATAAAGTGGTCGAATTAAAACGATACAATTGTGATTGCAGTGAGAGTGATTGTAAACATAAACTAACCAACTAGTGTCAAAGCAAGAAAGAAACAGATGGGCATGTGGGCGAAATTCCTCCTGTCACCTGCTCTATTTTAGTCAGTGGAGTTGGTCGGACAAACAAAGATGGCAGGAGCTCGTCTCATTCTAAATGATTTGCTCCAAACTGTTCACAAACACACACACACACACACACACACACACACTTCCACTGACTTCCGTCTGTCTCCGTCCGTCCTCAGACTAACACATACAGGCAAACCCATTCATGAAAATGGGGTCTCAGTCTGATAAATCACACTCAGTGGATTATGAAGATTAGAGAGTTGGGACAGATTTAGAATGGAAATGCGCGCGCAAACACACACACACACACACTGTCCCTCTGTTGTGTGCTGCCTTGTGGTTTTAGGCATCCTGAGCATTTTCATTCGTTGAGGTATTAATGCGAGCGCCTAAGAGGAGAGACATCCTCTGTCTGTCTGTCTGTCTGTCCTTCATAGTCGTGCTGATAGATGACGGCATCAGTTTGAGACTTTAAAAGGGGGAAGAGGAGGAGGAGGGATGGAACAGAATGACATCACCATAGCGTCTCTTCCCGGCCAATCAGGCAGTAGCTCCCTGCCTCAGGCTCCACCCACCCACACATCTCCCTTGTTGCTATGGAGGCAGCACCATCTTGTTGTTTGGGGTAAGCCTAATATGTTGTTGTGTGTGTGTGTGTATATGTGTGTGTGAGTGTGTGTGCGTGTGTGCGTGTGCCCTCTGTCACGCATTCATCTCCCTCCTCCCTCTCCCTCTCTGCCTGCTCTCCTCTCACTGGAGTGCTCACTCGAGTTTCCCTTCCTCGTCTCCATCCCTTCATCTTTCCTCCCTCCTCTGTCACAGACACACTTGCCGTCCTCTCCTCCCTCTCATAACCAACCGCGGCATTTTCTTTTCATTGGTTTTCAATCCTTGTCACTGCACACACACACTGCACAGTAACAGTGAAGTCATCAGCGGAATCAAACTCTTTTTTTTCTTGATTTCCGGCCATAGTGGTGAGAATGTGAGCAGCTGTGAAGCATTGCTCCCTCTCAGTGAGTTAGACACCTACTGGTGCACACACACGCACGGAGAAGCATAACGGCGTCGACCACAAGAAAAAGTGTCCATCTTGGGGTGATGAATCAGAATGTTTGTATGTGTCTGTGACTGCTCAGTGCGTCCTTGGCCATTACCATGGCGATATGAGATATGCAAATACCTGAGGATGCCCACTGAGGATGTGTAAGAAATGATGATGCAAAGCATGTTTGGCTTTCAGGCTCACACACAAATGTTTCAAACTGGAATACAAATGGTGTAAATATGAAAACACACTAGATTTATCTGTATTAAGAAAATTTCGCATATAACCCTTGGATGCCTAATTTACCACTACCTACTCTCTTATACGAGTGGGGTTATTTTTGACTCCAAGTGAAATTCTCAAAATATTACAAATTTTCTCAAAACGAATGAAAACATAAATAAAGAAAAATATTGCCTTTTGTCACAAACATGTTTGATGATGAATACCTCGAATATGAGTAAATTAAAAATTTTCTTTGCAAATATTTAGAAGAATAACAACCCTGGAGTCATTTCTGACCCCACAGGCGCATCTAAGGCAGGATCGGTAACCCAAAATGTTGAGAGAACCATATTGGGCCAATAAAGCATAAAACAAATCTGTTTGGAGCCGCAAAAAAATGTAAAGCCTTTTATAAGCCTTAATAACGAACTTAATATTTATTCTACACATTTTTACAGCAGTGGGAAACGTCAAGAATATTTATGTTGTGTTTTCCTCCTAGAAAAACCATATCAAAGCAAAAAATATATATTTTTACCTCCCATCTTTTTCCATTCTCATACATGTTCGAAGATGCTCCAGAGAGCCACTAGGGCGGCGCTAAAGAGCCACATACGGCTCCAGAGAGTCTGATCTAAGGGTTAAACATAAACCCTAAAATCATATAAGACCTTCAAGTTCCTCGGTAAAAGTCCCTCCCGAGGTGAGAACAAAAAGGAGCTGAGTGGGCAAATAAAGTGATAAATGGGCGGGACTAGCTCACACTCTCACGCAACGCACGCAGCGGCTCCTACTTAGCGCCTTCGTATTCGCCAAACGGTCCTTAACGACCCGCGGATTCGGTTCTCCGTCCTCATCCGCCGAGTTTCATTGATGCCTGCGCGTTTTTTTTTTTTTTTTGAGTTTCTTTTTTCATGAATGGACGTACAAGGAGGGAGAGGGGGGACAGTCAGCTGCGCGCGTCGTGATTGGCCTACGCCCGTTGACGTCACCTACAACATGACGCCGGCGCCCATTCATAAACAAAGAAGGGGGAGGGGAGCGTGCGTAAACACGGAGAGGCCACGATGCGAACTGAGAGCAGAGAGATGACCGCATAGGAGTGGGGGAGGAGGAAGAGGAAAGGGAGGAGGAGGGGACTCCACCGCAGGATCCAGCCGCCTTCCTCACCCCCCACCTTCCCGACAACCCCCCGGGGCCTCGGAAGTGGTAGGGGCAGAGAGAGAGGGAGGGAGAGAGAGAGAGAGAGAGAGAGGGGAAGGACAGACAGAGCGGCGCACACTCGCTCCGAAGCGCCGCCATGGTGGACCCGCTGCTGTGCGACATGGACGCCACTGTGCTCAAGCGGCTCCTGAGGGACGACGGTGCCAAGTGTCTCCTGCTGGACTGCCGCTCCTTCCTGGCCTTCAGCGCGGGACACATCCGCGGAGCCGTCAACGCTCGCTGCAACACCATCGTCCGGCGGCGGGCCAAGGGCTCCGCGCTCAGCCTGGACCAGCTGCTGGCCGGGGACGACGACGCCCGGGGCCGCCTGCGCTCCGGCCTCTACTCGGCCGTGGTGCTGTACGACGAGAGGACGCCGGAGACCGAGTCGGTGAAGGAGGACAGCACCGTCACCGTGGTGCTCAATGCGCTGTGCAGGCACTCCGCCGGCACGGACGTCTACCTGCTCAAAGGTGCGTGGGCCAGGTGGAGAGGGGAACCGTGTGTGTGTAAGAAGGTGATGGTTCAGAGTGTGGATAATGTTACAGTCAGACAGTGAAGAAGTTGATGAAACACCATCAACATTGACGACACAGAATTTGAGATTTTAACCATCTGTAACCATCATTCAATTCCATTTGCATTAGCTCCCATGTTAGAATTGTGTATGTCTCACACACACACACCAGCATAATGACAAGCAACTTGGACCATTCTAAAGACAACTCAAAGTAACATTTCTCCATCTCTAGAACACAGTGTTCATTACAGCTACTCAGTGGGCAAAGTCTGAAAATTCCTCCCAAGTGCTCTACTTTCAAGCTTTGTTTTAATTTTGATACACACACACACACACACAGAAACGCACACAGACCAATTGCCAGGAGCTGAGAGAATGAGGTAATGCTGATCCACGCGAGCCACATCGCACCAAATGGGGAGCAGCGTGAGGGTTTCACAGGCGATTTGCTGCAGTTCACTCGCAGACGGAAGGCGGTGAAATCAAAACTCGAGCCCTTGTTTACCCGCCGACTAAATTTAGACCGCAGCAAATGTGAAAAACAAGGCTACCAGCGAGCTGTGGCGCATTTTTCTACGCAACCCCGTGACGCAGACGACCGTCTGGAGTCATGCGGTGTGGATGAAGGGTTCCATAACGCTGAGCGGACCCTCCTCCATGCCGTGAAAGGCCGGGGTCAGAGGTGGGCCTGTCCACGGAGGACAAACGTCAAGAGATGATATGAGATGGCCTCTCCGGGCCGGACGGGGTCGGATGATGCGAGACCGAGCCCGTCCGTCCCAGAGGAGGAGGAGGAAGAGGAGATGATTCATCCCGGAATGATTCTGATGCTATTGGCGGCTTCCTCCTTTTATGCCTCCAAAAGATGATTTCAATAATCCGCTGTCCGCGCTGTGGTGCTGAAGTGGGTTTGTGTGTTGGGGGCCGCTGAAGGATTGACTTAATCTCCTTTGTCCGCCTCTGTCCAGATGTGTCCTCCGCTAACAAATGCTTCATCTCCCCTTTCCAGGGGGATATGACCGATTTTTCATGGAGTACCCGGAATTTTGTCTAAGGACGAAATCTTTGGCGTCCCTCACCAGTCAGTCCAGCATGGACTCCTCCTGCTCGTCATGCGGGACGCCACACCACGACCAGGTGAGAGAAATTATTTGTCAAAAGGCCGAATCGACAAAACGTCTCACTCCTGGCTATAGAAATAGTTGGTATGATTATTGTGTCCCAAACTGTGTCACCATACTGCAAACACAGGCGGAAACAGTAAGCAAAGGACACTCATGACACCCGCCTTGCTAAAAGGCATATTTCCCATCCTCCATCTGTTCCCTGTGTTCAGTTTCAGATCCACTAATGTTCACACAGGCTCAGTCAGATGCCGTTTTTCAAAATCCACGTCAGGGTCTCTGTCTGTGACCAGAGCTGCTGAGCTCCCTCCCTGCACCAGGCCCGGTCACATGATCCTTAGCTTGAATTCCGACGACGACGGAGCCTGTGCGAGTCGAGCTTAACGCTTAACGTGTGTTCTCCCTCTGAATGTGGCTTTGTGCGGCCAAATCAAAGCGAGCTGACGGCTCGGCCGAGGCCTTCCCGAGGCGCGCCAACATTAACCAGGTCACGGTCTCGCCATCATCAACCCCCCTCTTCCTCCTCCTCCTCCTCTCACATTACTTCTCCTCACAGTATCGATCATTTCCTGACACTGTGTCATTACTGGGGTTGTCAGCCGCTCCGACATAAACACACTAAGTTCTCGTCAATAAGTCCCACTGCTGCTTATAGATCCACAAACGGACAACCTCTGAAATTCACTGCATGAAAACACACACGCGCCCACACACACACACAGTAACACTATTCCCCTCAGTGGAGATGTTACATGACAATGTCTGTAACAGAAACATTGAAGAATGAATGTGTACAGTCTATACACAGCACAGGCTGGTATACTGTATTTGCTACTGCAGTGACTGTAAGTTTCTTTTTTGTTTTAATAACTCACATCTTGGGAGCTGCTATGCCTCATAGGCTCACCCAGCAGTGTGGCTCTTCTTAATTTTGCGGTAGCTGTAAAGGCACCTCGCTCACCATGAGGAACTGATTCAGTGGAGGAAATGCGAGTTTGAATTTTTCTCAGAAAAATTACCCCACAGTCGACCCGGATGTCTTGAAAAAGTGCATGATCACCAATGTATGAGTCACTCCCATCAGCGACCGTTGCACTTATCTGATTTACTTACTTTTCGGGAATCTCAAGTCATTTGCTCAAGACAGTTGCTCAACGTTGTCCGGCCAAGAAGGCTGTGACAGAGAGAATCGCGGCCTCTCGATATGATGTTGATGTCGATCTAAGTTCATCACACACTAAAGCGGAGTGTGAAATGTTTAAAAAAAATGTTGAAAGCTTACACAGTTCTCGTGATGAAGGAGTGAGACAAAGAGTGAAGGCCCATTGAGT
Organism: Carapus acus; assembly: GCA_900312935.1. Classification (NCBI taxonomy): domain Eukaryota; kingdom Metazoa; phylum Chordata; class Actinopteri; order Ophidiiformes; family Carapidae; genus Carapus; species Carapus acus. The sequence goes on along the minus strand of OMPJ01034904.1, from coordinate 12,355 downwards.
GACAGACACAGCAAACAGATAAACAACCAATAGGAAGAACATGGATGCTATGCTGCTTTTTGTAGCGACTCCACATTCCATGTAACGACCAATCAAATCTACATAAGAATCCAGGCAGGGATGTTTGGCTGAAGGTCCAGACGATTTTTATTGAGTGAATGTGGTCTGAAGCGATTATTACTGAGAGAGGGATGGCAAATTGTGCAGTAATGAACTCGTCCGCTGCTCTGCTGAATGAATAAGAGCCTGTCCAGATTTAATTAACAGCGTGTCCCCTGTAGATATGGGTCGTGCAGCTGGTCTCGCTGCTCCGATGAGGAGACCATTATTAAATCATGGTGTGTTTCTTGCGCAGGGGGGCCCGGTTGAAATCCTGCCGTTCCTGTACCTCGGCAGCGCCCTTCACGCGTCAAAGAAAGAAGTTCTGGATGCAATCGGCATCTCAGCGCTGCTCAACGTCTCGTCCGACTGTCCTAACCACTTTGAGGGGACGTACCAGTATAAGTGCATCCCGGTGGAGGACAACCATAAAGAGGACATCAGCTCCTGGTTTGTGGAGGCCATTGAATTTATTGGTGAGTCCGTGTGTGTGTGTCACGTGAGAGAGACTCAGTTGGAGCAGGGCTGAAATTGCGTGTTAATGGTGATCGACCTGTTATTACCTTTGTTATTATTGATTTGTAATGTATCCAATTATTCCTTATCAATAACGGTTATCTCTATTTTTGCGCCATTTTCATATGTATCTTCGTAGACGGTTGTGAGTGTGTTTGACTTGATAGTATTTCTTATTTTGCCTGATTTTGAGCTGACTCTGTGTATGAGTGTGTGTGTGTGTTCGTGTGTGTGTCCGTGAGCGTGCGTGTGTGAAGGACACCTTCTCATTATGTAATTCTGCTCATATGCAGCAAATTTACAAATTAACAGCAAGTCACAGAGGAAATTGGGTTACTGTGAATGCTGGAAATGCTTCAATCAGCCCATTACTCAAATGTGATTAGGCCCCGGTAACTAAGTTAAATTGCGTTGGAGGGTGCTAAAGTTGCTCGAAATACCAGACAGAACAGTGACACGATGTGAGGTGATTGGCTGTTTATCTCTTTCTGACGGTGTTTACGAGGAGGCTTTAACAGTGGAAGTCACTCAGCGTTCATTATGGTACATACGCAGACGCTCAGGATTCAACGAATCATGTAAAATCTTGATTCAAATATTTGTTGCCATGGCAACAGCCGATATTGCCGTAGAGATGATGTGTGTGTGCTGCCTCCAGGTTCAAATTTGCACGTATCTTGTTTAAGTTTTGTGATTGGAGTGAGCGATGGAGTCAAACCTGACCCCCTTCTCCTCTCCCTGTCCCTCTCTCTCTCTCAGACTCTGTGCGGGACTCCAGCGGGCGAGTCCTGGTGCACTGCCAGGCGGGCATCTCTCGCTCGGCCACCATCTGCCTGGCCTACCTGATGAAGAGAAAACGCGTGCGGCTGGACGAGGCCTTCGAGTTCGTTCGTCGGCGCCGCAGCATCATCTCGCCCAACTTCAGCTTCATGGGCCAGCTGCTGCAGTTTGAGTCGCAGCTCCTTGCCACGTCGTGCGCCGCAGAGGCGGCGGCGACAGCGAGCCCACTGCTCGGACCCAAGTCGGCGGTGGCGGCAGCCACC
>OMPJ01034902.1:0-14388 GCA_900312935.1 Carapus acus | reverse complement strand
CAAACTCTAGGCTTGTCTTAGGGACATAAAAACATGGATGACCCGTAACGTTCTGTTGCTCAACGCAGACAAAACTTAAGTTATTGTTGTAGGTCCAGAGCACCTCAGAAACTCCTTATGTAACAATATTTTGGATCCTTTGAATGGCTTTACCTTGGCCTCCAGCACCACCATAAAGAATTTAGGAGTCATCTTCGATCAAGACCTGTCACCTGCCTGCCTGAGGTTTCTTCCCTTTCGTGGAAGTTCCCCCTCTCCACTGTTGCTAATGGGGGACATGTTAGGTCTCGGTGTGTCCATCCCATAGACTTTGACTGTTTACTGAATTATAAAGCCTATAATTCGACAAATCTATGCGACTAGAAACAGATGACACACTGAGTCCTCCTCTCCCTCTCTTCCTCATCTTCAATCTCCTCTCCCTCTTCGCCTCACTTGCACCCATCCACCCTTTCTTGCATCCTTGTCTGGTAAATGCATGTTACTAACTGGGCTTCTTCCCCAAAGTGTTGTCTTATGCTCTATTATCCCGTAGCTGGCAAGTAGAACACCACCAGTGATGATGGACCTGCGAACATCTGGGTCCTGCTCCTACTACTGCTGTGCATCCCTACACCTGTGTCTGTCTCTCTCTGCCTCTCTCCCTCTCTCTCCTTCCCTCTCTCTCCCACCCCGAGCGGTCAGGGCAGTTGACCGCCCACCTGTAGCCTGAGGAGCACTACCTGCTCCATCCTGTAAAGCGCCTTGAGATAACTCCTGTTATGATTTGGCGCTATACAAATTAAATTGTATTGTATTGTATTGTACATGCTCGGCGCTATACAAATTAAATTGACTTGACTTCACTTGACTCAGGTAAAAAAGGCGGACACTTTCAGGTTGGCCATCACTGGTCATGTTCCAGCTGCTCTCTGTGGGTTGATAAGGCACAAGATACAAATACTCTGGGGATGAAGCTGAATTAGTAACATGCATTGGTGAGACATGTACTGTATACAGGTGAGAAGGAGAGAAGGAAAGGAGAGAAAGGGAGAGGATCGAAAAGCTCAGTGCATCAAGAGAAATCCCCCAACGTCTTATTCTAGCAGCAAAGCTTGGACTAACTATAAAAAGAAAAGTTTTTAGCCTACTCATGCGTAATTAGGGTGTCTATCCCTGGACTGAAACTGGAAGATGGTTCTACAGGCTAGGAGCCTGATAGTTGAGAGCTCTGACCTCATGTGCTCTCTAATCACAGAGTTCTGGTAAGATAGTAAGACATCATCAGCTTTTTAAGATATGATGGCGCCTGATCATTCAGAGCCTTGTTGGTAAGAAGAAGAATTTAAAATTCTATTCTCGCTTTACAGGCAGCCAGTGAAGAGAAACTGACACTGGATAATGGTGGTCCGTTTTCCTAGTTACTGTCAGTCCATGTGAAGCAGCATCCTGAACCAGCTGGAGAGGCTTAAATGACTTATTGGTACAAACTGAGAATAAAGGAAGAACTAGGGTATAGCTATGACATCAATCTCCAAACAAAAGAGAAACTAGTCAACACCTTGAGTATAGTCTGGTAAATATAGATGTGTTAGAAGGATGCTGGTTAGATGATCCATCATTACACAATTGATGAAAGTGATTCAGCAAACTGATCTACTGGGGAGGGTCAGTCTTCAAGACAGTCACATTACTTGAGGCAATGTCATCTCCTAAATCGGAGATTGCAACAGCGGGAAAAGGGCTGTTGCCAAAAACATCATTCTACAGTCCATGATATCCTTGAACATGTCATTGTCGCTGCATCACTGATACCTCATGATACCTACCTAAAGTAGATATCTTGATATGATTCCTCAAGTACCCACCAACCTACTTAATTACAATAGTCCTTGTGGACAAGAGAGCAATGGAACACTGGAACATTTTTTGTATGTCTGCAAGGACCTGTTCCCTCCTGACATGGATCAGATCTCCTGGCAGAGAGTGGTTGAGGACCTCGCCAAAAGTATTGGCCATTAGAGTTAAATACAATCCTGATGACCCAGGCTACTGTGGATGATAGACTCAGACAGTTGGCAATTTTCAACACTGTTGGTCTCTTCTAAGACCAACTGTGGCCTCCTCAGTGTGGTCATTTGAAACATATTTCCATTGAAAGTGATGTACTGCTGTCATGTTAAGTGAGCCTCGTCATGAGGTATGCTTGCTTGCGAGTGTTAGGCAAGCACTGCCTGCGCCATATTTCCAAACCTTTTTCAGCCACGGCACACACTTAACATTAAGAAAAATCTCACAGCACAGTCCCGTCGTCCAAGAGTAGTTGAGGGACAGGGGCGGAGTCCGCAAGCTGATCCTTCGGCAATCATCTGAGACTTATCAGTGGCGGTGTGGGGTGCGCACCTGTCTTTCTGCGTTCAGCTGTGAGTTGTTGGCGGGGCCAGGAGGGGTTCCCCAGTCTGAATGACATCAGCTGTCATCAGCTGTCGTAAGCAGGCAATGGGTGGCATCTGCGGACCATAACAGATTGGACTGCAGCACACCTGATGATTTCTCTGATTGGAAAAGACTAGGCCAAGACCCCCTGAATGGGAGAGGAGCACCCAAACTTTGTGTTTTATCTCTGTAGAATTCCTTTTTCATTGTCTTCAATCAACGGGACAAGTGTATGATCCAAAATTGTGCCACTGAACACTATTTTGTCAAGTGTTTGTTCTGTGACTCTGCTGCACATGGAGAGATTGGCTAGTCACTCCCGTTTATCACACATTTTCTCTTTGTGACGCATGAAGCTTTATCAGGGCGCAATAATTTCAGGACTCCCATTTTCCAGCACATTGATCTTACATGTGCTAAATCTTGGCTTATGTGCATTCCCCAAACACACGTCACCAACCAACAACCAGCCAAGATATGCCAAAGGTGCCTTGAATGGCTCATGACCTACTGCCTGTCTCAGTACATCCTGACAATGTAAGTAGTTTATTGATCCACTGATATGGCAATTCAGCAAATCAAGGGTCAATGTCTCTTCTAAATGACATGAAAATATTAGCACTTTGGTCAAACTCGGGATCTGGCATCTATCTCAGACCAGTTACTGAGTATTTTGTCACATGCAATAAGTGGCATAAGAGCAACACTGACCTTCCTGTCGAGAAAATCAATTCAGAGCGCTTGTCCTGCTGCCGAAGTTTTGTCCTGCTGACAGTGTGGATATTCTGAGACCTGACAGGTGTTTGAGCAGAACTAGCTGCTTGAACTACACCACGAACCAAAGTGCATTGGTTGTGTCTGTGTTAGGAACAGTTCTATTTCCTCCCGACCACTGTCTGATGAGGCTTTTCGAGTTTTGGGTGCTGGGCCTGAGTGCTTAGCTGTGTAGTGGCTGCTGTTATACTCACCACACACAATTACTTTGCAATCATGAGCAAGATGCGTTGCTGAGCCCCAGCACTTGACACAGATCTTGTTTTTCTTTAGGGATGGCCCTCCTTTCATCAGGAGTCTTTGCTCTTACATTTTCTGAGTGGAAGTGGCGCATTGTTGTGAATGGGGCCGTTTCTTTCTAACCTGTCCTTCTTCTTCACAGGAGTGTCCTTACCTGGATCTTCATCTGAAGAGACAATTGTCTTATGGACAGCTATGGGATTTCAAATCAGTCCAGCTCCTCTTTAACCGCAGTGTACTTCTCCATCAGCACTGTACAAGACAAAATGATGTGGGCTGTGAATTTTTTTTTGGCATTGGCCTAACTGCCGAACTGCTGTTCATTAATTATAGCCTCTTGCCTCAGCATACCTTTAACAACTCTCCTCCATGTCTCACTTTATTATGTAGCTCAACAACTTGAAGCTTCAATAGTTACTACAACTCTGCACATCACCCTTGTCCTTACAAATTGGCACCAATGCACACTTCCTCTCTTCTTCACTCATCCTCTTGCCCTCCAAGGTGGTGTTTAACAATCTGGTTAGACGCTGAGCTGCCCTCTCACCCTGATATCTCCATACTTCCACGGGCATGTCATCTGGGCCAGCTCTCTTACCCCCTCATTGCCCCCTCATTTGTCCTTCTGTCACTCTCTTTCTCCACTTTTATGAGATCCTCAAAGTACTCTTCCATCTTCTTAGCACTCTTTGTTCACTCACCTCCACATTTCACACTCCATCTCTTACTATTCTATCTTGCTGCACATCTTCCCAGTTCGACCTCTCCAATTACCAAACCAATGCAATGCTACAAACAAGTCTCCTTGCCAACTCTGTCCAGAAAGCGCTCTTCATATCAACACTACATCCTTATTTGAGCCCCCAGCACTTATTTAGTTGTATTATCTCATTCAATGTTATTCTTGTGATTGCCCACAGCCTGGCACAACTCCTTCTTAAACTCCCAGCAACACTTCTCTGTCTTCAGTTTCTACCATTTAATCCCCTGACAGTTGTTCTTAACCTGGGTTTGATCAAATCCTAAGGGTTCAGTGAGTTAGTCTCAGAGATCCTTTGGAGGTCAAGACACACACCAGACTCATATGAGTAGTGATAACAAGCCTTGCTTGGCCATCACTGGGCTGCAGGTGGTCACACTACATTGCTTGGCCCATCTGTGCTGCGGGGTATTTGCTGTGCAACAGTGTACAGCAACAGTTGAAGTCACACCAATTTGCAGTAAGAACGCATTATTAGGATTTTGTTTTGTGTGAAAATTTTGTTTTGATGGTTTTGTTCTTTCAACACAGTAATATTGATGCATGGTTAATTTTGTGCACCAGTGAAATAGATACCCACGTTTTGACTCTGAGAAAAATCACATTTTATTCTTACAATCAAGAAGGTCTCTGTGAATGTGCATATGAAACTGGTGAGGTTCAGTATGTCCAACAAGGCTAAGAACCACTGTCCCACGATCTGCCTTCACTTTCGCTCTGTCTCTGTCTAGTTACTAAGGTCATCCATCACACTGTCATTTAATGCTTTTGTTTGATGGTTTAATGCCTCATCAAATCGTTACACTCTGTCCTGGCACCACCTTATAATCTCTTTGATCTCTTTTTCATGTTGCATCATCTATACAGGATAAAATCTTCCTGTGGATACTTTCCACCACTCTTATAAGTCACCTCTTGTCTTCTTGAAATACATGTTGACTACAGCCATGTCCTTTTTGTGAAATAGAAACATAGACTTGTCCCTCTGAGTTCCCCTGTCTAACACTATATGTACCCTGCACCTCCTCATCCTCTCAGGACCCTTGCTCTTGTCTTTTTTGGTCAAGAACGAGACCTCTCCCGGCCATCCTCCGATCCCCAGACGAAGTCCCAACCAGTTGATCCACTGCCACTTACAGTATATAATTAAGCTGGTCAAAGAAACTGATAGAAAGGTCTGTGGTATTTGCTCTGGACAGAGGTAAGAAGTAGCATGAGGTTGTGTAAGAGGGCAACCATAGGAAGAAGTTGGCGAAGAAAAGCACGAGTAGGGAGACAAAGACAGTAGGGAAGAGTACTTTGAAGCTTGAAAATGTGAAAAAGAGCAGTGACAAAGGCAAAGAAAAGAAGCATGCAGAGAGTTAATTGAGAAAATGGAGAGTTGAGAAGGGGGGGAGGGACTTGTATCAGATGGATAAGTGATACCTAATGGATGGATTATGGTTAGAATATAGAAGGAATACTTTGAGGACCTAATGAATAAAAAGAATGAGAAGGAGTCCCCATGGACTATTTGCACATTTTCAGGTATTGTTATCTGTGGTAAGTGAAGGAGACAGGTGAAAGAAAACATAGCAAGGTGGATTTTTTGCACTGTAGATAGTTTGATCATGTGCAGAGGAGAAATAGGGGATGTATTGGACAGAGAATGTTTGAGATGTAACTGCCAGGTAGAAAGAAAAAAAGAATAGTACAGAAACGGTTCATGGATGTTGTTAAGGAAGACAGTTTCCCAATTAAAGAAACAGTGGAGGTATCAGTTGATGTTTGGGAAGACAGAAGCAGGAGAAAAAGGATGATCGGCTGTCGTGACCCCTGAATGGAGCAGACAAAAGGAGAAAAGGTATATTCCAAAACCAACAAACTTTGAATTCCCCTCACTGGAAAGTAATATTTCAAGCCACCATGTCTTGATAAACATGTGACTCAGTAATTTGTTCATATCATTTACCAAAGGTGAAGAGATGCTGAGGGAAACTATGTTGGGTGCAGAGAGAAGAAACAAGATGTAGCTTTCCTTGAACAATTTCAATTTTAGATAAGTAGATGACATCTTCATGAACTACCCTTCACTGACAGAGCCGAAGCTGTTTCTTGCTGACCGAGGAATGGGGAAAAAAGGCCTTCATGATGATCACGATTCAAATAGATGTTGTTTTGAGTCCTAAACAGACAGAAAATGAAATCATGGATAAACATAGATCTTTAACCACAAGGAGACAATGCGAGGTGTTGACAATCTTGACAAGGTAAGATTCAGCAGCAGACACATTGCTGCTGGCCCTTCCCTTGAAACTGTCCTCAACATCACTCATTTTCCACAATGACTTGTTCAAATGAAATAAAATAAACAATAACAAACAGTATTAACAGCTGTTGCAACTATTGTGAAGGACATCGAACCAGAGAAACACACCCAATCTCCTAGAATGAATCACACTATGGCCAGAAAATGTAGCAGGTACCAAGTATCCAAACAAGAATGACTTCAAGGTCAGCAGCTGTGTGTACCCTGTATACTGTGCACATTGCACGAACAGCAAGGCAGACAGGAAGGGCAGATTTAAGGCTGAGATGTACAGTACCTTGGCAGTACAGCATAAAATATTACTCTGCTCATATTTGTTCAAATTCTGTTCAACTCATTTAAGTGAGTAGTGTAGATTTTGTCAATTATGAACTTTTATGTGTTCCCTATATTATTTGCAACCTTTGGAAATAGTGTATTTTTGCTTGGTGAAATTGACGCCAAACACAGTATAGGTTACTGTTTGTGATTCTATCTTAGGGCTCTAATTTACTTCTGCTTTTTTTTTCATATCGATGATTGATGATTTCAGCTATGACTCAGAGGGCCAATCTCATGGTTTAGTTCTGTTCCCTAAATTCTGACTTGTCCTCATTCTGCTACCATAGTTCTCATGTGACTGCATTTCCTGTATTTGTTGATTAAATACTAAAAACTCAGTTGTATTTTTAGTTCAGTTACTTCAATGAAGAGGTGGGTAGGAAGGTCGGTAGGTTGGTAGGTAGGTAGGTAGATATGTATTTTATCGACCACTGATGTACCTTGTACCCTGCACATTGTGTGAACAGCAAGGCAGACAAAATGGGCTGACAAAGGGCTGAGATGTACTGTACTTTGAAAGTGCAACATAAAATATTATGCACATGCAACAATTCAACCTAACCTGTCATGGCAGATGGCTGCCCTTCTGCAGTGTGGGTCTGCACAAGGTTTCTTACCGTTAACAGCGAGTTTCCCCTTGCAACCATGATCAAGTACTTGCTAATGGAGGAAATACCAGGTATCTGTATGTAAATGTTACAGAATTTGAATGTTTAGATGTGGAGGAGCTCTATCTGCTCCATCCTGGAAAGGGCCTTGAAATAACTTCTGTTATGGTGTTGCACTATACAAATAAATTGAATGGAATTGGTCTACTGATCCAGGAAATTTACAGCCCCAGCAGCTCAAAGAATGGTACAGAAACAGAGGTGGTAGAGAACTAAACAAGAATACAGAACATTAGAAATATCTAAACACTTTAACATTAAAACAGAGTGATTGTAATTCACGTAGGTAGGTAATTCACGCTTTTGTTACCTCCAGGCTGGAGGTTACCTTAAAGTAATTCCTCATTCGCAGGCTGTAGCAACAAGACACTGAAGCCTCTCCAGCTGGTTCAGAATGCTGAAGCACGTGTGCTGACTGGAACTAAGAAAAGAGACCACATCCCACCAGTGTTAGCTTCTCTGCACTAGCTGCTGATAAATTTGAGAATAGAATTCCAAATCCTTCTCCTCATTTAAAGGGCACTGAATAATTAGGCACCATTGTGATAAGGCACAATCAGCTCTTTAAGGTACGATGTTCAAGATTCAAGATTCAAAGCTTTATTGTCATATGCACAGTATAGGAACAAGTTTACCTGCACAATGAAATTCTTACTTTGCAGCATCCGGTGCAGGTCGGCAAAGTATGAGTATAAGTATTTCATTGTGCAGGGAAACTTGTCCTGGGGGCGGACACCCTCACTGCTTTTAAGAGTGAGCTAAAATCTTTCCTTTTCGATAAAGCTTATAGTTATACAAAACTATGCAGCTAGAATTAGACGACGCACTGAGCTTTCCTCTCCCCCTCTTCCTCTATCTCCTCTCCCTCTCCGCCTCACTTGCACCCATCCACCCTTACCTGCATCCCTGTCTGGTAAATGCATGTTACTAATTGGGCTTCTTCCCCAGAGTGTTGTCTTGTGCTTTATAAACCCACAGCCAGCAGCTAGAACACCACGGACCTCCAAACATCTGAGTGCTGTTCCTACTGTTGTGCATCCCTACACCTGTCTCTGTCTGCCTCTCTCTATCTCTATCTCCTTCCCTCTCTCTCTCAACCCAACCGGTCAAGGCAATTGGCCACCCACCTGCAGCCTGGCCTGCCCAAGGTTTCTTGCCTCGCCACTGTCACTAATGGGGGATATGTTGGGTCTCTGTGTGTCCATCCCATGGACCTTGACTGTTTACTGCTCTATTTTGTAAAACGCCTTGAGATAACTCCTGTTATGATCCGGCGCTATACAAATTAAATTGACTTGACTTGACTTGTAAGAGTACTTGTTAGAGATACAATCGCCAATTGATTTATCTTTTGATTAAATTGATTATACGTTTGTGATATTATCAGTTGATTTTTGTTGACATTTCTCATCTTAAAAAGGTTCTAGGAGAAAAAAAATATTTTTCTAACAGACCATATTAATCAAACAGAGGAATCTTTGTCACCAATGTCAGGAAGTTCTCCAAAGACATGTACTGGAATCTCCTCATAGTGAAATCAGGACAATGTGCTGATTCAAGATCAGGATACTTCATACTTCATGTCATACTACTTGAGACTTCTGCTCATCCCAGTCATATCAATAGCCCAGAAGTAGCAGTCGTTGACATGGTTTGTTGTCCAAACCATTGGAATTCCAAACTTCAAACTCTTCTTGGAGGCGGCGGTGGCTTAGTTGGTAAGGAACTATGCTTGGGGACTGGAGGGTGGCTAGTTCAAGTCGCAGTGATGACACAAGGGAATGGAGGCTGGACTGGTGGCTGGAGGGACTGCCTCTTGATCACTGCAGAGGTGCCCTTGTGCACGGCACCTCAACCCCAACCAGCTCAAGGGTGCTTTCAGAATGGGCAGGCCCCTCACTCTTGGGGCAGGCCCCTCACTCTTGGGGCAGACCCCTCACTCGTGGGACTCTCCCTAACTGCATGATGTGTGTATTTGTAAGAGTGAAAACTACGTCATTTCCCCTCCAGGGGAATTAATTAAGTGTATCCTCTCTCTTTCTCTTCAATCGTGTTTGGTCCACCGACGCAGATACTCAGTGCATGACTTGCATATCATGAGTGGTGCCCAAGCTTTATCGTGGTCACCAAGTTTAATTCCAAAAGAGGAATGATAAGCATGCTTCATGAAACTTGCGACTAGATTCCTGTTAGGAACAAAGGTGTATTCACTGCAGAGGTACAGTAGCATGGTACGTCAGGCTTATTTTTGCAAGATCTTCTAGTTGACGCCATTTCATTAACATGTAAGACCAAAAAAAAAAAAATACTCACAAGCTGGCACATGAAAAAACTTCAGAACTTGTTAATTGCAAGAAATATAAAAGGATTTTGCATCATATGATGTGAAAGTACCCGCACATGTAAACAAAAATGTCAAAAAACAAACATGTAGCTTGTGTAATTTACAGTTTGAGATTCACTAGTCACGACTTCAAATTGTTCCAGGCACCGCCGTGTGCCATTAGTCAATCATTTTTAGGTACAAAAAATACCTTGCGTGACGTCGAACGGGGAAGAACAAGCGAGTTCAACATCGTGAGTTCAGGGGTTTGGCTGTAGGCCCGCCCACTTTTAACTGGTAAAGTAAGAGTCACGAGTAGCCTGGAACGCGGCATTAGTTCAGTGAGTTGACCTGATTGAGCAATACCGAAGTCATTTTTGGATTTAGCACATCAAAATTGTCCTAAGATTAAAAAAAGACAATACATTTGGTGTTGATCAGTGTAATCATTGAATAAAATCACACTTGAATAATATCACTGAGATGGACTATCTTATAGGTTCATTATGTTGTTTTTCCCAAACAGCACCGACTTGGCGGAATCACGCCTATATTGTCAAATAGTTATATTGATGACCAAAGATGAAGTACCTTTTGCCATGATGTGGGAAACACAAAGTTGACAAGCTTCTAATCAAGTCAGCCTTCATCCACTGAATTTAGGTGAAAGAGATCAATGTAAATTTACTGCTGTAATTATCAGATTAATCAAAATCCCAACTGTGCCTCAAATTAATGTGTCAAATATAATTGTCATGCACAAACACAAAGAAATTCAGGATTAGTAGATATCAATGGATCAGTTAAGCATCTACCTACCCGGCCACCTAAGCAAAAAGTATTTGATGTCTGTCGTAACATCAACGAAGTATTCTAATTCTTAAATAGCACTCTCTGAACAAATTCCTTTGTTGCAATTCTGTTGAAAACTTTGTGCCCCATAAACTGTACCGTATCTATGCATTGTTTGGCATTGAATGCCTTAAAACACAAATGACATCCAGCTTTCATTCTAGAATGGGTTGTAAAAAAAAAAAAATAGAAAGAGTTGTAAAAATAAATGCCTCGAGCCCTGTCTGCTCTCACTCCCACATGCATTAGTCACACCTCGTTAATTTCAGCGGACCTTGTGACGGCATATGTCATATATAAATGCAACACCTGTACACGGCTCAGAACGAGGAACACACTGAGACCTGCACACTGATTATTTCAGGAGGAAAAAACTTGCGAGAAAATGAATGCCAATTATTTCTGCTTCTTCCTGTTTCTACTGCTTAATACAGTGGGAGGCAAACCAGCTCCTGATCCCGAGGTAAGTTTTTCTGCCTTTTGCACAATTTGCATGACCACGATGGGTAAAATTGTTATACATGCTCTAGCAACATCTTAGATCATTGAAGTGAATGATTTTCTCCGCAGGGTTTGAAGCAACTCTTGGAAGTGGAGGTTGATGTCCAACCGTACTACGAAGAGGTTAATACAGAGGGGAAAAATGAAAATACATTAAATTCTGTGTTTGTTGCTCCGAAGACACATACATGGGATCCCTCGGACTCTCCCAATTTAGATCTCGAAGTGAAAGAGAATGTCCGTGGACTTCTCAAAGACCTGATTAGGACCACAAAGCGATCATGGAGACAATTCAAAAAGGGTGGGCTAAGGAGCTGCTTCGGAGTTCGGCTGGAAAGGATTGGTTCTTTCAGTGGGCTGGGATGCTGAAGCACAAGGTAGATGGTCATATCAAAGGAATTATATTGAGTGCATTTAATCATTGTGATGACAGAAAGACTCAGAATTCATAATGATTTTGTATTATTGACAGAGATACGGCCATTGTAATTAATCAATACCTCTGTAAAATTACGTCGGCTACGAACACAGAATTTGTAAATGTACCTTGACGAAAAAAGGCATGTCTTCAGCTGTTGATTAGAGTATGTTATTTTGTTTGCTCTGCAGCATGAACAGTCCTAAATTCTCTTGCATAACATCAACATTTTATTTCATCATTTTAGGTCAAATATTTTTTCATTGTGAATGTATGACCAATTGATCAGATTACAAAGATGAGCATATCTAATCTTTGGCAAAAGTAAATTCTATTCTTGATAAACGCCCTTGATGTGATTACTCACTGAGACATGTGTTTAAGCATGACATTGTTTCAAAGTGTACCCGACATTACTTCAGAATTTTTGAAAAAGCAAGGACAATTTTTCAAATGCACTGGAGCAGCACAAAGCCAAGTGGACGACTGTCGAAGGCAGCAGCACAGTAATCAGCTGTGGTGTTTAACATCTGCAAGAAAGCAGGCATTGTTATTGAATGAGGCCTAAAATACTGTATGTTTTTTGTTGGCAGGCATTGATGAAGGGGAGCGCTTCCATTGGCGTCATCTGACACATTTGTTCGACTCACCCACAAGTGTTTATGATGCCAGTTATTGTGCTCCATTTAGGCAAACAGTCTTACAGTGATTATTCATATTCATTGTAGAGAACATTATGTATGGTTTCCCTGTTCTCTCATTTGTAGATTTGCCTTCATTCTATGGTTATTTGCATGCAAATATCCTGGACAAAATGTATCAGAGACTGAATTCATAATGTATTTCAATTATGATTGCAATATTATGGAAAAGGAGGAAATAATTCATCAGACGCTTTGTTAACGTAGCTCCAAAATAATCTAATGTTATTATTTGTAAGAGAGACTCACCCCAAAATGGCTGAAATTGGCTATCTTCCCACTGTTATAACGAAATAAATCCCTGAATTAATGAACTATTACATTGTTGAGTAGCATACCAACAAAGGCCATATAATGAATTGATGTAGTATCTAAGCAGTGTTTTCGAATTTACATCAATCAATAAACTGATCACTCAGTCAATCTATCAACATTTATTTGTATGGCCCAGAATCACATTTTGTTAAACAGGGTTCAAGGACCAAGCCATACTGCTCCCGATCCAGACACAAGCTCTCTGTGAAGACAAGAAACTCTCAAAAAACCTCTGAGGAAAAACAAAATTCTGAGGAAAACCGAAGAAACCTTGGAACAGGAAACTCAGAGAGAGATTCGCTCTCTGGGAACGGCTGGCTGTACATCTGAATTGATCTTGTGCATGCATAATGATAACAATGAAAAACAGTGGATCAAAGTAACAGAGGGGAAGCCATGCGTGAGAAAGAGAGAGTCCAAAAAGTGAAGATACTGGTAAGCAGTTTAAGATATCCAAACATGATGGTTTGATTTCGGTTGTATTTCAAACTTTTTATATCGGAGCTGAAATATCACACACAGATTTTATAGGTTTCACTGCATTATCAACATTTTAGTGCTATACACCGATGCAGCCTCATTAATGCAGATTGGCCATTGAAGCAGATTGATGGATGGATATAATGGAGGAGTATTTGATATTCATTGGAATCTGCATTCTTGTTTTCATAAAAGCTGTGCTGGTGATGATGTAAATCACATGACCCCAGCAACACTGAGGAACATGGTGATGCAAGGTGTCAGAAAATGGGGGGACTTTGAAGTCAACAATTTCAGATGGTCCCCAGGTCAACCAGCACTTGGATTAACACCTCACAAACGGCAAACAGAGAACAGGCCAGGCAAGACAAGGATGAGATTCCTCAAAGAAGGAAGTAGTTGAACGGTATAAGGCAGTAAAATTCTTGAATGTTGAACTTAGCGAAACACCCGCACTCAATTAAGGCACCATCTGTCATCAGGACAGAGATGATTGACAAATTCTCCCTGAAGGAGGTCATGGGGGCAGTTACACATATCCATAATGTCAAAGTTCCAGTGGCTGTTGAGATCCCTCCAGAAATTAAATCACTGGATGAGGTAGAGCAGTCACTTGTGTTTCTCTTAACATGAGCATTGCATGACAACTGCGGTGATGGTTGGCCTGTGGTGGGTGGGATGTCCCAGCAGTATGTGCTGCCCACAGAGCCATCATATTTCTAAGGCTCTGCAAGCACGTGTACTCCAAGTTGCTAAAAAGTAGTGCAATCTCTCTCGGTTGTCCTCAGACGAGCTTCCATCGGAGTCTCCAATCCTCCCGGTTCTCCATACATCCGGCCAGCTCCAAAGAGCTTCCAGCTCCCGCATCTTTCTTCAGGACGTCCACGAACGTTAGGGCGGGATGTCCTCGTGATCAATGTCCGTGCGTTGGTTCCAATAGGACCAGCCTGCTGGCCGGGAGCTCTCGATGTCTGTGGCAGTGGCCGGCCAGCCTCATCCTCCTAGCTGCTACTTTCTTGCTGAGCCTCGGCAGTTGTCCGTACAGGTCCTTGTTTGTGATGTGGATGTTCTGGTCCACATTCAGAACAGCTCGTAGCATTCTGGTGTAGCACCCATCCAGGGAGTTCTGCAGGTTGGGTGTCAGGGTCCAGCTTTCACAGCCATACAGGAGGACAGACTCTACAGTGGCGTGGAACAGGTTCAGTTTTATGTGTCGGGGGAGATTCGAGCACCACACTCTTGACATACCGTTCAGGGCCCTCCACGCTGGTGCCTTCCTGACCTTAAGGTCTTGTTCTGTGGAGTTCATCCA
>OMPJ01034901.1:0-22335 GCA_900312935.1 Carapus acus | reverse complement strand
GTGTATGACCGCACATATTGATTTGCTCTGTTTTGATATTCTTTGTCTGTGGCGCTGACGTAAATGTACTCTACATGTCATCTCATTTATTCATTTGAAATTTGTCACCCATACAAATGGGCTGTGTGATCTCTGTAGCCCGAGGCCCAAACTCTCGCCTCTGCATTTTTAAAAATCCCATCAGTCCTCATTTAAGATTCTGTGAATATTTCATTGCATTTGCTTCTGTTCTGAGGACGACACACCGCGGTCCTGAGCAAATGTTTCGATAGCGAATACCACATTCAAAGAAAACAGCCCTGCCTCTTGTCAGCTTTTCTCTTTTCCATGCTCCGTTGTTACAAGCTGCCAGCTGAAAGGATGGTTCTTACGGTGGATTTACTGTCTCAGAATTTAGAGTGTGACTACTTTTCACTTTTGCAACTCCTCATAGATTTAGTCAGTGTCAGGAAAAAAAAAGAGCTCAAGAGGACGTGTGGTCACCAAACTCCTTCAGTGGAGCAAGATTGGGATTGTTTGGCATCATGTTCAGATACCGGCTGCAGAATTATTGCACAAATGTATCGTGATGTAAGAGTGGGAGCACAATCCCAAATCAGAGATTTGTACATTGCGGTGACTCTCCCACCACATTGAAACGTGTGAAAATGGGAAATATCACTTTTGATGGCTTGATCGCAACACCTACCCCGTGCCCTCCCTCAAATCGACCGCGTTTGTCTACCTTGCTGTCCACCGACAAGAGTCCAGAGTCCATTTGTGATACAATACACTTCCACCGGATAACACAACTATCGCGATGACTTCGCCCGTCGATGGCGTGGAGATGTTTCCCTCGGCCACTCACTGTCAAAACAAGGGCTGTGGTTTGAACGTATTGTGACAGCACGCAGGAAGGAAGCGAGGCAGAGAGGAGGTGAGGCATTGCCTATCGATTGATCCGCTCGGTGTCTGATATCAGGGCGGCCGCAGGGACAAGAAGGCACCGAGATAGCGCCGATTGGGGGAGCGCCATTACTGGACAGTCTTGCTTGTCCTGTATCACCCCTTCCGATCTGATATTTAAGACCACTGGCGTGACCTGATGGTTATCTGTGGCAACCGCATCCCTGCCGCTTAAACCCCGCCCCCACTCCTGCATCTTCCCTCCTTGCGGTGATCCATTGCTATCACCAGGCTTCAGAGGTCCGGACACCTAACTCGACATTCAGATACCACAACTGAAAGGATTTCCTCCAAGTGGCTAGAAATGTATTTCCAAGGTGCTGACTAATGTTGAGAACCAACTGTCAACAAACACAAACAAACATAAATATGCAGCATTTAGCCATTAACAGTGTGGGGGTTTGGTTTGGTCATTTTCCAAACGGATTCGTCTCTCTTTGCCAGACTACTTCCTCAGTAGCTCCCAAGGACTAAGCCTGGTACGTTTCCAGCTCTTATCTAAACTTCCCGTTTCCATCCCCACATTTCCTCGTCGGCGTTTATATCTTTGCGAGTCAAATGAGTACAAACATGGAGTACAGCTGTGTATGCCCGATGTTAGTCTGCAAATGCTGGTTAACACACTGACATTTGTTCTCAAACTCTGGATCAGGATTTTAACCACATAGCTGTGCAGGCTGACATTTTGTCAGCTCAGCTGGCGCGCCGTGCCGCCCTGCTGCAGTGGGGAGGAGAGTTTGTGGAGAGAATAGCAGTACAAGAAATCAACGTTCCGTTTAACGTGAGGGATACAGACATTTGGACATGCAAATTAGCCCGTTTTAACTGCTATATCAACGTACAGCCTCTGCCTCTTGAGCGGTTCCATGGGGCGAAGTGTTAAATCCAATTTGGGACACGCTGTTAGGGGACAATCTTCCCAGCAAACTAGTGTATTGCACTGTGCACGATACACGAATGGGCAAAGAGCAGGTTGAGGAGCGACGGCCAATTATCCTCCTCCAGCAGGTCGTCATTAGGGTTAAAAGCGTTAGCATGACGGCGCCGGCTCCCAATGGCTTCCTTCCACTCGCCGAGCTGAAGGTAGACACAGCATATGTGACGGGCGATCGGTGACAACCGACGCGGCGACGGAAAGGAGAGGGAGACTGACGCAAGGCACGGTGTGTGAATTGAGGAAGGGGGGGGAGGGAAACAACAGGCTGTGAATGAGTCGGGAGGAAGTGATGCAGACGAGAAGGGCTCACAGATGGTGTTTGAAGTGAAGGGGATAGCTTGTGTTTGCGCCCCGCTGCTCCGCGCCGTGGTCCT
Source organism: Carapus acus (assembly GCA_900312935.1). Taxonomy (NCBI): domain Eukaryota; kingdom Metazoa; phylum Chordata; class Actinopteri; order Ophidiiformes; family Carapidae; genus Carapus; species Carapus acus. Next base: position 20,079 of record OMPJ01034901.1, on the reverse strand, counting down.
GCTGCTCTGCGAGCAGCAGGGGGGCGGCCTCGGCGACGCACCTCATGGCGCAGACATGCTCAGAAGCGCTCGGGTAGAAAAAAAAAAATCATAAGCTTTCACATTAACAGGTGATTGTGTCTCAAATTTAATTTCTGCCACAATGTAGATTTTGCAAACTATTACAGCGGTTCCAAGAAAACATACTGTATGTGCAGAACAAACATGTAGAAAGAATGACGTGATAATATAAGCGTAGTACGAGACTAAACCATGTTAAATCAGTGGGGCCCCACTCTTTCTGACACTTTCTCACACTCAGTTCACACCTTTAACATCCAGTGTCCTCCATTATTTCACCTCTTCCCATCTTTAGCTGTGTTTCTGTAGTCAGGCTTGTATTTAATCTCCTCCTGTGCTCTCACATCACTACATATCTGAATTGTAGACACCACCACCTCCGCAACACAGGTGCACATACACAAAAACACATGCATACAAGTCTTTCGTGTGTCTGTGTTTCTTGCACACTTGAAATGTGCAAGAAAAAAACTTGAAAATCACTTTTTCATTATTTTGTAGCTTTTGTTGCCTCGGGCGACAAAGATAAGAAACTTGTTAGAATTCGTTCATGCTAATTTGCTCAAAGAATGAAAGGTGTGGGAGTCTTTTCACAGTTTCCCTTTTATAGATTTGCCGCGGAGCTCGGAATTGATTCTGCTTCCCTTTACTACTGCAAAGCATCGAGTCAAATGGCAGCACAACGTTCAATTGTGATGTTTAACCCAAGATCCTGCGAGTTGCAGGCGACTAGGTGCAGCTTCCCAGCTTCAAAATCTCTGAAGGCAAAACATGACATGTAATCGAAACATTTTGAAAAAAACATTAAAAAGAGAAATCAATACAACTGCAGCCAGTTTGCCACTAATTCAAAGTGCTATTCCATTTCGATCATTCCCTCTCCCACAACTATTTCTTTTGAATAAAAACTGCAATTGTACGTTGCAGCCACCAGTTTGAACAGACAGTTTCCGCAAATCTGCTTCCTCTGAGATGCACGGCAACCATGACATCTAACTTTTGGAGAGTAAACATTGCATTGAAGACAGAAAATGTTGAGACTTGCAGCCAGTTAAATCCATCATAGTGCGCAATGTCTCACAGCAGTATTCAACACAAAGACTTCTCTGGTTTGTTTGTGTAGCTTTAATTAAAAGTTGACACCAATGTGCCCTGGCAGAGGAGATATTATATATGTAGATAGTCTATTACTTTACATCTCATTCCATTTTCATCAGGGCTCATAGATTGACATCTCTGCCTGGCGTTGTTAAGAATGCATCTCACAGTTGTAGCTTTGAAAGAAGAGCTTTGTATGTCATACTTGGTGACTTGGAGTCAGATCCTTTGCTAAATTGCTCCCCAAAATGATGGCCAGCACATCTGGAAATACAGTGTAGACAAAAAAATCTGTGAAGTGTCAAGTAAGGGTTTTCTCTGTTTTCCCCGGCCGCTTTCTCACATTTGTGATGAAAGCAATTTGCAGGTAATTACATCCCTTCTCCGCTCGTGGCTTTGTCCGTGAAATCTGGTAACGACGCTGCCAGGCCCCAGCCGAGTCATAAATCAGGACTAGCATGTTGAACAGGGATTTTAAGGTGAGGTGAGAGCAGCTCATCAGGGGTGGAATCGGCTGGCATGCTAATGAGTTCATGCCTGCAGTACCTTAGAAGAGCTTAGGAGAGCTCACTCAAACAAGTAGTGATAGACAGATATTGACATTGTACAACTGGGCTGGACAGAGATGGAGATATATAATTCAATTCACATTTTGCAGTAATTTCGACATAGACAGAGGGTCTGGAGGGAAGCCTTCCTCTAATGTGCATAAAATTCAAGTTATGTGTTCTAAATTGAGGTCAATCAGAGGAGATATATCAGCGTATGGAAGATTACAGTAATGGACAGGACAACGGTGTGGAGAGAGTAATAACAAAAAATACATCACACACTGTGCCACCTTAACATGCAAACAGAAACTCAAATTTATTTCTTGTAGTAATCAAGTTATCAATACCTCAAAAAATACATGAATAACTCATAAGGAAATCTACACTTTACAGAATGAATTATGAAAAATAAATAAAGAAAACAGGAAAAAAAACTGAAAAGAGTTCAAAACAAATCAAAATGCTCAAAAGGGGAAGTCAAGTCTTCATTTGTCAATCGTCACAGTTTATCTTTCCTCAGGGTTTTTGTTCAATTGTTCATCTACGCAGGTTGTGTTTAGGGATGTTCGATATTGGCTTTTCTGCCGATATCCGATATGCCGATATTGTCCAACTCTCAATTTACCGATACCGATAATCGCCGATACCGATATGTGCGCCGGTAAACGCTTCAGGAGCGCATAGGCACTATTTCAGTGTAACGCAAGCATTGTTGTATTTTTATCGTTTTTTGTTTTATCGGTTTTAAAGCCAAAAAATCCGATACCGATATCACATTTTTATGCTGGGCCGATATTATCGGACATCTCTAGTTGTGATGTTTTGTCTTCTCTGTCCGAAGAGAAGTTCTTTCAGGTGCACAGTGAAGCTCTCGCTGACGTCACATTCTCCACGCGTGAAAGCCTGTGTTCGGCTCCACAGTCCACCAGTTTGGGCGCCAAGCTTTTGCTCAACAAAAATAAATACCCTCTAAAAATGGTCATTTTAGTAACTTTGCTAGCAGTTATCAACTTCCTCATCTTTCTGGTGGTTGCTCTGGTTCATACCGGAGCATAAAAATCCTGTATCAGGAGAAACAATGGAAATTAGTGGCGTTCTCGATGTTTGTGCAGGAAATGATTGCGCACCCTGCTGGTGAAAATACGCACTGTATCAAAAACATTCCAGGCTGTATAACTCTACCCATTGTTAAGCTGTAAGACTGAGGATTACTCCGAGTTCAGCTTGTGGGCGTTACACAACAAAGATATTGATACCAATGGTTAAGATGAATAAACGCAGAGATGGAGATAAATGTAGAGGTAGATAGCAATAGATACAGATGGATACATGGGTAAATAGAGACAGATATCATTAACAATAAAAGAGAGAGATGAACAATACTGTACGTTCAAGATTCAAGAAACATGGGGACCCTGTTTCCCTGTACTATGAAAATAAATGGTGATGAAGGATGAAGGATACAATAATGGATAGGTTGATGGATACATAGATCAGTGGATAGACAAATAGATACGTTGATAGATGGATGGACAGACAGACGGAGGGCTGGACAGATGATGGTAAGACACATAGATAGATAAACAGCTCCACAGCTATTCTTATTGATGAGTGGAATGTTGTGAATGTCAAGCAGACATTTGTCGTGTGATATCAATGACGTTGCGTCATTTGCCACAGCATTCTGTCCGCTGTATTGCTTTAACATGCACACACGCTGTCACACACACGCAGTCCCGGTTAATCATATAACACTGGAGGCATCCATCGTACGCAAGCCTAAATTGCGTTGTGATAAATGCCATCCCAGATGAATTGCGGCGATGCGAGCTGCCGACACTGTCCGCTCGAGGCAAAGCACACATGGGTGCAGACCTATGAACAATGAGTGCTGAGAGTGTGTGTGTGTGTGTGTGAGGATGTGTGCGTGCGTGGGAGCGAGCACAGGACACTTTCTCACCAGCGACATTTCAGAACTACCTTTTCAATTCAGAAGGAAGGAGCCCTCTCCATCTCCCTCTCTCACACAAAAACTCTCGTACACACACATGCACACGCACACACGCAGACACACGCGCACACACATAAGCAGACACTTGGCCTCGCTCTGCGTCCAAAAATATCCCAAATTAGCTCTGACCTTTTCTGATGGAAAGAAGCCACAACACCAGGCATAGGACAACAGCAGGGCTACGTGCCTTTGGGAAAGCATGCTGTTCCTCTTTCCCCACCCCTGTGGCAATTAAACGACCTGCCAGCCTCTCCTGGCCTACTCCAGCCCGCAGGGCGGTCCGCTCAGGTACAACAACCAGAGATGACAACAAAGAAGCTGCTGTTTTGCCGCGCCGTAAACAGCTTAAATGCGTACAGCCATAAAGCATTCGCTGCGGATCGATTGCCTCCATTCCCTTGCTGATCGGGATATCTAAGTATATAATTGAGCAACACATATAAAAGGGTTCGCTTTCGAAAACACAGTCGAGCAGAATGCAGAAGGACTCGCGGGGGCCCCTGTCATAAGCAAAGCGCCGCCTGTCATCGAATTCTCGCTAATCGCATTGTATTGATTCTTTGGTGCTCTGTTTGCGATCGCACACGGTCCCACGGAGCAGCAGAGTGATTCGCCGTTGGACGAGCTCCAGTCGCACGCACCTGGGATATTGATATGAAGTTATGAATAATCCATAACCGTCATGAAGACACGCTTCACTGCCTTTGCATGAACAAAGTCTTTCTGATGACAAGATGATGGCACCATCTCCCAATACACATGTAGTGATGAACAAAGAGCCAATCGTGCTCACGTGTTTTTACACATATGTGTTTTAAGCGTTACTATACAGATTGATGACAGACCGGAGGGTGTTTACCTGTTATTCAATCATGGCTGTCAGAGTTCTTAATTCCTCTTCCTCTTCCTCACCTTTTAGCCGCTAGGTTTAGAGGTTGCCACAGCTGATCATCCGTCTCCACCTGCTCCTGTCAGTCAAATTCCTCAGACGAAACACTGACCACCCTCATGTCTTCCCTCACATTAAACCTCTCTTCCCCTTTTCCTCATACATGGCATCTCCTTTTTTATTATCATCCTCTGTCCAGTATATCCTCTATCTCGGAGGCACGTCTTTTCCAGCTCTATCTCTCTGATTTACCAAACAATACAGTTCCTTCCCTTCTTCTTGACCGTTCAACCTCTCAAGTCTCTCACCATACTCCTCCGCCTTTGCAAAAGCTCCCTCTGCCAATGCACCAAGCTTTGAAATATCCCTGTCTACTGTCCTCATCCCCCACCCTCCTCCGCTGGATGCTATTCCGTACATCCTTTGTTCCACCACCGAGTCCCCCTGTTTTAAGGAGGAGGTTTATCCTTCACCTCCATCAGGTTGCATCCTCTATACAGGAAATAAACCACCTGTGTGCACCTTCCTCCACATGCTCTTTCCTCCTTTTGAAATGTTGTTGACTTCCCCCATCCGTCTTGCAGAATCCAATACCATCTTTCCTTTTCAGTTCCTCTCTGTAACACCATATCTATCCGGCACCTCCTCGTTACTCGTGTTCCCTCCACCTATGTAAGTCTGCTCCAAATACTAATCTCTCACCTCTAGGGACACTTTCTTCAAGTCATCCAACTTATACCAAAATTCCTCTTATCTCTGGAAGTTCTCTAACAGCTTTTTCTTTCATCAGCTCCTTGTCGGTCCAGTATTAGGATGCGGCGCCCTCAGTGCCATGGCCTGGTTTGATTCCTGGTTGGGAAACAACACTTATTTTCATTTATCAAAAGATCCATCTCTTTCTTTCCAAATGCTCCAAATTAGTTCACTTCAGATTTCTTGCTTTGATCTTGTCAGCCTACCAGACATTTTCTTCACCTCCACAACTCTATCCAACCCTAACTCACTGAAGTTTACAAGAGGTCCTCCGGTTACGGTGGTCTCCAGTTACGATATTTCACGGGTACTACACCTATCCCTTTAAATTTGAGAGTTGTTGAAATCCCTGTTTCGATGGAAGTGGTTCACCATGTAAAACTTCGCTCATAAGAAGAATACGTAGTCACGCGGCACTACATCGAGGAAGATGCCGCTGTGTTTTGGTGAGTTGGCAAAGGTGACATAGGTTGACGTAGTTGCTTATTCAGATACGTTCTGACATACAACAGAAACGGAAAACATTGTCAGTACTCCAGTACGGCCTGCATTACTACTGTACTCCACTTCCTGTCCACACCATAATAGAACAATTTGCATCCCCCACCGATGCTCCCAGTCCCTTTCATCTGGTGTATCTACCTTCCTACTTCTCATCATTTCTGCTACCTTCCACCAGTCATTGCCCCTACATTATACGCCCCTTCTCTAACCTCTGCACTCATACCTTTCCTTTTCTCTGAACTCGCCTACCTGCTCTCCTCCTCTGTGCTCAGCAAAGAGTAGCATAGACTCTACCAGCTATTTGTGATATGCACATTCATTTCATCCACAATTTTTATCAGATGCCCTTGCAGATGCAGCTGTCATGGGCCTGAGACTAGTAGATGAGCTACACCACACAAGGAGGGCTACGTCCTTGGCAAGTGGTGTAGCTTGTGATGGCGGGTAATGTTTCTCATTGGGCTTGCTTAGTCATACCCTAAACCGACTCATTCTACCTAAGCTCATCCTCATCTCACCCTAAGAAACACATTGTCTTACCTGACCAACATACAGATAGTTCCAGCTCTCTCTTAAGCTGCTTTTCACTTATCTGGCATCCCGCTGAATTTACCCACATGTGGTTGCAGCAGATGCGTCTGTTCTGCAAGCCAGAGCACATTATCCCAGCCCTCTCTACCAAAGTTGTGTTACAGGTCGGACTCTGATTGTAACATTTGACTTTGCTCAATCCCAAGATCAAGTCATGCCTACATCTTCATACAGTATAGAGCCCAAATCACAGTTAGAACCGATTTTTGCTGAAATGGCGATAACACGGCGAGACACAGAAATGCGGATGCTCGTATCCATCCAGCATCTTTACATTGTGTGCTGTGTTCCGCTACCTTGTTGATGGTGTTGATGTTGTCAATAACGTAATGACATCATGCTTAGTGGCCCTGCAGGAGGGAGGGAGGAGTGCAGCCTGTCTTTTTCCATCTTAATTTTTTACTATGCCAGTAAATTAACTGGGACCATCTGCTAGTGTGGACTGAAGAAATAGCAGAGGTGCTAACAGTCCCCGACCCCTTTGAGGATCAGCTTAGCAGGTCAATTTCAATGGCAATGCTGCATCTTGTCGTCTGTGCTGGAGAAACTTTGTTTGCTGCCTTTGAATAGAATGTTGTGCATTGTGACACGGGCCATTAAATTTTATGTACACAGTTTCAACTCTTAACCTTTCTGACATTATGGCGATTTGAAGAAATGAGCATTGCAATGTCACACAAAGGGAGACGCCTTTTCCAAACAGCATCAAAAGGGGAGTTTGTTTATTTTGACTACGGACATGAATTAAAATCTCATCAGACCAGCAATTACTTCTTCTTCACCCTCTCTCTGACTGTTCATAGAGATTGGTGCTCCATGGTTATTGCGGTCTCTGGCCGACTGTGTTGTGCGTTTTCAAATTGCTGCCTTTTCATCATCATTGCTATTAAAATGTTCGACAACAAAGGAATTTCTTTGGCCCGATGATGAGGACGTTACAAGGGAGATATCACCATTCTGACTTTGCTAAAGATACCAGGAGGAAATCCTTTCCTTGGCTATTCTTTTTTTACAGGTAGAGTTGTGAAAGCCAGCTTTCCCAAGTGTTAACTGTATTTTCAGAAGTTTCACAGGAGGAGGGAAAACTGGCTTTAGTGCCAGCATGGAGATGACAAGCTGTTTGTAAAACACCTGACACACTCACAGGTAAGTAGAGGAAATGTGGCTTCCTTCAGTTAACTTCCCCTTCCTATCTGTGTCTCTCCTCCCAGGAATGGCAAAAACCATCGAAGTGACTCCAGTACATTTGTGTGGCTGCAGAAGAAATATGATGTTTTCTCTCCCATTATTTCAGTGTTGATAGAGTTCCTCACATTTTTGGTGCTGGTATTTTTAATTAACGATGAAGCGCTTTTGTGACAAAAAGCAGTGCCCATTTGGCTTAATTGTGTACTCATTAATATTCAGAGGGAACACAGTGCCCAAAATGGATGAAATTGTAATAACAGCACATTCTGCTATTCGTCGTTTTGACTTGTTCATCTTCATTCCCGGTAACTGAATTCTATGAGTTAATTAGGCGGGTGCGTTAGAGCTTTTCCAATTAAAGGATTGCACGTTTTAATTTTATGTTGTCTTCTGGCTTTACCCCAATTCCATTTACATTCACACCTATCAGTCCGGGAACAGCACTGGGGCACTGTTGTGAATCGACTCTATGCTCTTTCCCAGCCTCCTCTCTGCTCTTTAGCCCTTAGCGGTCCCAGTTGGCCACCAAGCGCTCACAATGCTGCTTGACTGTGGTGATGTGCAGATCAGTTCGATAAGATAGATATTTCCAATACCCAATGTGTCGATGTTTGGATTCTCATTTTGAAATATTGGGGGGAATTTGGCCGCGACACACTCCGCTAAACCCCTGGCACTGTGTCATCCAATCCAGGTTAAGAACCACTCTTCTAAACCGTGCATCATGGCAGGTTTCATGACAGGCATGGCACGGCATGTCAGACAAGATATTACTTCGACAAGTAATATCTAGTCGAAGAATCTTGTCATCAAAAGAAAGATCACAAAAATCCTCCACAGGTCAGTTTATGTAGATGCACAATTCTTCGTTGCGTTCCGTACAAAAATCCGTTTCTGTAGCGATATGAGTACCTCAGTTGGTATCGGATCGAGTTCAAATTTTTATCCGCACCTCACAACTAAAATACTTTTGGTCGATACACACTTTTTATTTGATCATGGAAATTACCCTTTCCGACCTAGTGTGGTGTTGTCCTCCATGAACAGCACATTTGCTATTGATATGTTTACATTAGTGGTGGGATTTATTGTGCCAATTCTTCAGTGCTTTCAGGCACAAATGAAAAAGCGTGACTGGTGAAGTGCACCTCAAGGCTTCACTCAAATTTGTGCAATCTTCTCAATCTTCCTAGCCTAGCTGGTACTGTATGTATTAGCCCTCTGCCATATAATGACACTGAAACAAAGTTGTGACCACATATTATTACAGAAAATACCCTATAAATTATTCAAACGGAAATTATTCAAACAAAACATAATACAGAAAAAATTCTAACTGTCTAACAATCTAGAACCCGTGGGGTAGTTTGTGTGCACACAAAGCCACAGGAAATGGATCTTTTGTTTGAAACATTTACCTTGGAAGCTTTAAAGCTTCATGGGGCTTCATCTCCTCATCAGGAGTTAACATATAAAGTGAAGAAAAATCAATAGCAGCTGAATTGATGATTCAATATGGTGCAGTAAAAGGCCACAAGGCATTAGCAGCATACGCTGCACAAACATCTCTTGACTAACGACATGCTGGAGAAAAAAAGCAAAATAGTTCAAACGGTACTCGAGGTCGAAATGCCAAGTTGTAGATTTTCATTGCTACTGCATGCAATCACTCTCGTTAATAACAAAAGGCGAGGTCCAAAAGGGATTTGACTGATATACATAAAGCAAAACAAAGCTGGATAACTGAGGACAACAAGAACGAGGGTAATTTCAGGAATCACTGGGTGCACTGGGGATAAATATGTTCAAGGCTCGGGTGTAAACTCGTTACAAATCTCAAATAAAACCTACCCAAAAACCAAACTGAACACCACGGACCAAACCACAACCAAAAACACAGAGAGAATTTGAACTGTCCTTTACTTATCCGTTGATCTGATGGTCCGGGAAATTCAAAGCCCGAGCAGCTCAAAGAGTGTTACAGAGTAAGTGTAGTAGAGAACTAAACTGAACTAAACAATGTGCCAAAGTACATGTAAACACAACAATGACAAAAGGAGGACCACAGGTTTATGTACACAAGAGGAGGTTCAGCCAGGACTTAGGTATGGACTTAGCAAACAAGGTGGGAAGCACGGGAGACAAAGAGGGTGGGACAAACCAACGAAGGAGGAGTAAACTAGGAGACACTGCCAAGACAAACCTGCACAGCATGGTGGTAACAGAATGGGGACGAAGTTGGGAGAGCAGTAAAACAAGACAGAAAAACCATGAGCCAAAAGAAACAGGACAATACACACAAAATAGAGGACGGGATCTGGGTTTGATAGTGCTGAAAGCAATGATGTGCAGGAAACCAGGTGTTGGAAACCTTCGCCGGGATGTCTAATCCACCATTGATAATGGGATAAATACACATACACGCATGTCACAAAAGTTGGCCTTGTGTGATACACATGAAATATGAAAATGTGATCATAAAGACATCAGAGACCCTTTGGTTTGAACAATTCCACGTGGTGAATTTCACTCATTTCACCCTTCATTTTTGTTTCCATTATAAGATGGAGAGGCTGAACCGAAGATGTTGAGCCAATGAGCCAATGAGAAAAACTTAACTTTATCTGGGGTATCTTTAAGATCATACCTTTATATCTGCTTGTAATGTCTATAAAACAAGGCCTATTTTTAAAAGTGGTTCAAGTATGTTAAAAATACACAGTTAACACACATGAGGTTGATGATGCAGTGCCTTTCTCAATGGGACTCTTAAAAGCTCACCAGAGGAAACATGGAATCAAACAAGCAACTTTGCCTACATTACTGCTTTGCCCGCTTCTGCTCTGAAACTCTCTTTTTGCAGGCCTGACAAGGAGATGAGTAAAGATTGATACAACAGCATTTTGCTTTTTTCTCGCAGTTGCAGTTGCAGCCGTAGCCATTGTTCTTAAGAACTTCTCCTTCCTTCCTTCTTCTCCTCCCTTCAGGAGGTACCTCAGCGGATCTTTCTCCACCTCCCTCTGTCCCTCTAACCATCCACTGTAACACCCACAGCCCTCATGTCCTCATTCCTTAACTTCATCCATGAATGCTGTTTGTGGTCTTGCTCTCTTCTTCCTACCTGGCAGCTCCATCTCCAACATCCTCTGTCCAATGTATCCACTATTTCTCCTTTGCACGAGAATCCCTGAATCTGTCATGGTCTGTATTGTGTGTTCACTTCCTCTTTTATATTGAAGTTTGAATTCCTCCCCGTATCTGTTGATTACCGTTCCATCCTAATTTGCTTCACCTGCTGCTCATTGTGTCGTCCCTACTTCCGTATTTATACCTTCAGCCCTGCCTGTGCCAGTTGTCGTTTCTCAGCTTCTGTTTGCGGTTACAACCTCTCTGCACTTTCTCAGACTTCCCTGTCACACTTTTTGCTTGTATTTGGCCTGTTTCCCGGTTCCATGACTGTGTTATCTCAGTGTTTGTTACTCTGCACTCGCCTCTCACGAGTCACGCGTTGTTGGTTTGTCTTTTTCCTCTCTGATTCCGTCTCACACATCTTCACCTGTTCCAGCATCCCTGCATTGATAGGAACCTGTCCAGGTCTTAGTTTCTGCTTATTAGCTCCTTTATGCTACATTTGTGATGTATCATTGTAATTTCTATTGATTGTGTATATTCAACGTTTGTTATTGTTTGCAAGTTAGTTGACTAGCACACCCTCTCCGATGTTTGGATCCTCGCTTACGGCTTCATGCATATCTAGTTGGTCTCTCTGTCTGTATTTTCTGTTTATCTGCCCTATGGAGCAGGTTGATCTTCTTAAAATGCAAACGTTCAAATGAGATCCAGCAAATATCCTATGAGCCACAGTGGCGAGGAAAAACTCCACTTTAAAGGAAAGAAACCTCGGGCAGGCCAGGCCACAGGTGGGCGGCCATGAGGTGCATACAGGTACAAACTAATAACAACACAAAAGAAAACCTTGCTGTCAGATTTTAGCAAGTGGTTGTCCTGTTACACAATTGTGGAAACATCCAAAATTTTCCGCTAATATGCTCCATGCAACAGTACAGAATATAGATTCTCAGTATACTTAAGTGACACTAGCGACCTGAATTTACTGTATATATTTAGGGTCAGTATACTCAGTTATACTCAGCTTTTCACTAGGAATCGATTCACAACCATAAGGCCTCCCCAGGTTCCTGTGGCTGTGAGACTCCGAACCATGTGGCTACTGTACATGTTTGCTTGGTGCGTGTGGCGTATACTGTAAACACTCGGCCGTCTTAGCAGATTGCGCCCAACAGTGTACAATCATCACACAACTGCTCATTATATTCACCTGGCACTCCGAGGCTGTCGCCCGCCTGCCGGCCTTTCCTCTTGTTTTCTACCTCCTCCGGCCCAGAGTGACAGTTCCCATGGCAACACAGTGAAACAGAAGGTACAGTCTGGCACGATAACATTGCATCAATCCATCATTTCATCTCCCCTGACATTTGCAATTAGCATGTTGTGATGGATCACAAATCAGTTACTAAGGACTTTTAAAAATATATACCACCCACCGTCTGTTAATGATTTGTACTTTGTCTTTTGCAGGATTGTTTTGGTCTTTTGTGTGATGTGCGAGTAATGTGGGACCAGTCTTCCTCCACATCACTCAACGTCAGGGCTGCTTTTGCGCTGCGGCATCCAATTATTATTATCTCAGTCAAAGTCAGTTGGAAAAAAAAAAACGACTGACAAGCGTGAAGCGCCTCCTCGTGATGCCTTTGCAGTCCGGCAGTCCTGACACATCACGGCGGCAAATTGACAGGTGAGTTTCGCATGCAGAATGGGAGTAATGATGATGTGTGGCACTGAATCTCCTCTTGTTAAGGATTAGCGTTTCCTCAGATTCTCAATAAATTTCATGAAATGAAAGGGCTGAATATTCAACCCATTCTAACCAACTAAAGACGGAGGATGCGTGTTAGGCTGGAGAGAGTGACAGATTAGGGTTGAGGGGACAAATACTTCACATCAGGGGTGGGCAAAATAGAGGGAAACCAAGTGACCAAAGATGCACAAGTCATCTGGAATGAGCGATTGTAGGATTATGATTAACGTCATTAAGTTAAAAATCTCTGATGGTGTGTGATACCCTCTGAAAAAGTGAAGTAAGAAAGAAGACTTAAGTCCAGACAGATAGAGACATTTCTTGAGATAATTTCTGTTATGAATTGGCGCTATACAAATTGAATTGACTTGACTTGACATTGAAATGATTTAGCCGCCATATAAGGTGATGCAGTGATGTCATAAAGTCATCATTAGAATTATACGTAGAGGGGGGCTAAGCCGGAATGATGCAATGGACTCAAATACGTCCAGGCTTTGTGGCCAAATGTTTGTCACACACACGAATACTCATGCACACACACACACACACACACACACACACACACACACACACACACAGGAAACTTGTGACAGATAGCACCAAAAAAGAAAGAAAGCCACCTCTTATTGAAATGCAAAGTATGTGTTGTGGTGAAACAGCAAGCTGCAGCTAATCAAAGTATAATGATTTCTCAGCCAAACTAATTATAAATTCCTCAACTATGGTCTTTCAATAACATGGCCATTAAATCATAACAGCAGAGGCTGAGCTGTATTGATATTTCCCCTCATGAGGAGCTACTTGTTCCCCTGTAGAAGCTTTGAAGCTGTGCTGTGAGGCTTTGCTTCAAAGAGATGACTGCGGCCGAATGAGTGATGACAGAGTGTGCCAAGCGGGGGCTACCACACACTCTCTCACACACGCACACGGATGCCAACATAGAGCAGTATGCGCTGGTGCCGGACGCAGGGTAGTCTGAATTATTTTGCCGTTATTGGCAAATCTGGAAGGGAATGCTCCCCTTCCCCTGACTGCCCCTCATTAGTAGAGGAGCTAGTTGAGCAGTGTTGCTCTGTGCCTTCCTCAAGGACACATTGGCTGAAGATGCTGGAATCGAACTGGCAACCAGTTGTCTCAGGTTTTGAGACAATTTTTCTAACCCATGGGCGTTTCACTCATTTTCACAAAGGGTCACATCAGCATAATGGATGTAAGTGGAAATTATTGATGGGGGTATAATGCGATAAAATGTGAAATGTAACCATACATTACATACAATATTCACCATCTACCATTTATTATCTATTCAACTCACAAATATTACATTTGCATCTGAATAGATGTAAAAATATATTTGATCTTTGCGAAAACACTTTGCATGCTAGTGTGTATATCCTTGTTCTTTATCAGTTAAGGACACCTGAATTAATCAACAATCATCAATTGAATTTCAATCAATAAATTTACAAGCTGGATCATTCACTCAGCCTGTGATAGGGTTTCTCGGCAAAAGGACATCGAAGAAAGCATGTGACTGGTTCGGACACACCTGGGCCAGTAACAAAATCCACATGCATTGTGGGAGATGTAGTTCAATGCACGCGTAGATGAAGGCTAGATTTATGTTAAAATACCAGTCAAGAGCTAGCAGGCCATATAAAATGACGCGACGGCCACATCGGCTTGTAGGCCTTGAGTTTGACACCAGTGCTTTTATCTTATGTACGGTTGGTGTAGTGAAACATATGGAGGGGATATTTACAGTTGGATATCTGCAGTAACTTTCTGATGAGAGAAAAGGTCAAATCTGACTTTCCAACGTTATGGCCGACGTCATCCTTTTTACAGGCCTTGCCTGGGACAGCCTTGCTTTCACTTTGCTTGTCCCTGAGCAATCCATCCATATGCTTTCAACCCCAACTTTGAATTTGATAAATTTATTATCATTACTCTTCGGCGGGAAGTGATTTTAAAAGCGATCCATCCTCATCATCTGAGGAGCCCAAGACAGCAGTTAAAGGATTCTATGTCTTGCTCAAGGACACTTTGACGGTGACTCCCCAACCCAATCTTACTTGTTAGGAGACAACCGTGCCATCCCGTTGTGCCAAGTTTTCTTTTTTACCCAGTGTGTTTACTCTGAAATTGGGCAGCGCAGCAAAACAGCTTTGCTATTGTTTTGGCTCTTTGTTGTTCACATTTTAAACCACCACAGTTTCTCGTGCTTTTGTTGTTGTGCCAGGGGCCAAAAATCCATCTGAGATCCCTCCCTTGCGCTCACATCCTGCTGTCTGATATCTGCCAGATTTCCAAGCTCACAAACAGCTAAAGACGACAAATATGGTAAAATGTGTTTTGATGCCGCTGTTTCCTTACGCCCCTGTCTCTCACATTTCTTTTTCTGTAAGCTGCAGTCCCTCATTCACACTCGTCTGCGTGCCACATCAAAGCACCTGCAGCGGGAATTACATGTGTGGAGCACAGACTCTGACTTTTGCAAATGCTGCCGCCTGTGTAATTTCACAGACAACATTCCCCGGGGTCTAGTTTTCACCTCATAGATGCTTGTTGTGGGTTTTTTTTCGTTTTTCACACCTTGCTTTGTTTGGCCTCCGTGTACCTGCAAAGTCTGTTCATCAAATAGCAGCCCGACTCCGGAACGAGCCACTGCCAAACAGGCGACGGGAATAGAGGGCTTAAGAAAAATGAAATAAGACATTTAAGTATGTAGTCTGGCAGGTCGGGCAAAGACCTGCAACTATTCCACTCCTCCACTATTTCAGCACAAGAAATGTCTTTTCATGCACGTTTTCATTTTTATGCCAGTCGTCAGTTGTTTCTATCCTATTTTTTCCTTTATTTTTATATTCTCTTTTACTTCACTCCTTTTATTAGTTTCTTTGCCAGAGTAAAATGAGTTAAACAAAAAAAAAAACTCCACTTTGTTCATCATTTCATCCTTCACAGCCTCAGCTGCTCAGATTCATTTATCAATGACCACACAACAGGTTGGTGGAACTTACGTTTGGTACAGCATGACATGCTCGCATGTCTGTCAGGACAAACAAATATACAATACAAACAATTTAACAAGTGCATACAGATATTTCAGTAAATGGCCTGGTTTAGAGTCCGATCTGTGGTTGGGAACAAAAGTTTTTGAACCCGACTGATTTTGTTAATAGTGACCGGTAGTGTCTTCCAAAAGGCATGAAATATATTCTATTCAGGAATTAGAAATATTCTATTGTCCTTACAGCAATTGAATTGAGTAATGAAACTAAAGGTGCTGCATTCCAGTGTAAGTAGTTAAAGAAAAGGAAGACTTTCTATATACAGAGAAATATAAAACACAATATATACATTATAAATCTCGGTATAAATAACTATTTAAATTGAAATAGCAGTGCTGATGGGGTAGGAATGTTAAAGCTGACTGGAATAAATAAATGTAAATGCTTAACTGTAAATGTAAATGCTTAGCACTGACCACTAATTAATTCTTCCACTCATTAATTCTTGCACTATTCTGTCCTGGTCATGGTCAGGCAAGCACGCAGGATCAAACAGTCTTCAATGTCTGTTCTCTTCAATCCAAAAACTAGAAATTTAACTCTAGCTAGCACAAAAAACTGAAAAATCACTCAGATTTTAGTATGCAAAACCGTAAACTGAAAATCCCTCCTACTGTTGAGTAAGTGCCTTGCACTCCCATGTGAATTATTTTATCAGAGGGAAGAAATTGACAGCAGTCACTTCAGTCCAGCCAGGTTTGTGAAATAGTTGCAGTCATTCAGTACAATCACAGAAGCTTCCGGGTTCAGTCTCCTCTCCCTGACAACAGTTGTGAGGTCAGTTCACGAAGTCTGAACTTCAAGCTATTCTTTCCTTGAACCCTTTATACTAAGCCAAAACACAAATGGTCTTTCTTCAGGAGTGCATAATCCTCTTTGTTCCACGTCTTTTTAATAGAGACGGTCCTCCGTGAAGGTTCGGTGGATTCCTTATTTTCATATTAGTCAGGCCATCTGATGTCTCCTGCAACATATGCTGAAAACACGTCAAAGGACATCCTATGTAAAGTTCCCTGGCCTTGATCTTTATTTCATCAGTGGAAATGTGTGATGACTTCACAAAGGGCAAGCTCACTTGTTTGCATACCACCATTTGTCTTCTTTGTTTCTACTCTGAACATAATAAGCGTTGTTGAGCAAAATGTGTATGCCTCCACTACAAAGCAAACCAAAAAGCTATCTAAGAGCTAATCACAAAACCAAAACACAATCTAAGACTATGGACAAAAACAAGGACAAAACTACGATTTACGATAAACAACGGAAAATGCTCACCTGGAGGAACAGGACAGATCCAGACAAAGTAGAAACGAGGATGGTGAAGGAGCACTGGAACAAACGTATGAAGACGAACACATTGGTGCAGGACAGGCCAAGATGTAGACTATTTGAACGAGAGATATTGGGGAACAGGTGAAAACACTTGGACACCATCAGACTGGTACACATGAGGGCGGGTGAGTGACTTGAAACGAGAGGAGAGTTACTCTTCACAATAAAACAGGAAATGACAAGACAAGACATAGAGATGAAACAAAACCCCAATCTGACCTGACTGTGGCGTGACAGTCCTGCAAACCACCAGTCTGCTCCTGAAACTGCCATGAAAGCTGCATTTATGAAGTAACGGCACACATTTACCAGGTCCTCTTTTTTTAAAAGAATCAAAATGGAAGATCAGAGATGGTTTTTTTGTTTGGTTATTCTTTCATTCTCAAGACGTACATTGTTTTCAAAATTGCTTTGCATTGTTGACATGGACTAAAATGGACCTCAAAAGGTCCTGACAAGTAAAATAACAGGCTTGAACATGTGGGATTAATCACGATTGTCTACAGAAATGTATCCATTCATTACATCCCACACCTTGAAAGTTTCTCTTTCAAGAAAAAAAAAATTGAAGGCTGAACAATTTAATCTATTAATTATGAACTACATATCATAACTTTCTCAGCAGGCACATTAGTACTTTGACCTTTTGCCAAGCGAGTATATTTCATGTCTATTAAATCTAATTTGCACTTGAACATGGGCCCTGTGCCTCTGATTAATCAATTATGAGCCCGTCTGCTGCCTCCCTGCTTCGCCATACTCCTCCACTCTGCATTTAGAAACATATAGCAATAGGAAAGGCAGAAACTATTTTTTCAAAACCAATCTTCTATCCACCACTCTGCCTTTGATTGCATGACTTCACAAGTAGAAACCCGTGCCGCTCCACCATCTGTACAGCAGGCGCACCGCGAAAATAATCTGTTTAATTTCCCTAGTGACCACAGGTGCTATCATTTATCTCACCCAGAGAGACTTTGAAAGCAGATAAACACACTTATTAGAATGAAATAAGTCTACCTCACCATATACGTCCCGCTGTGCTGTCGGACAGGAGTTGGAGAGGAATTAGTGCTCGAGATTCCCTGTGTATCTAGCTCTCATAATCCAAACTTTGCCTTGAAGTGTGTGTTTTTTTAATAAGGTCCAGAAGTGAGAGTTACTGCTTCACAAGCAGGTGTGTTTGTAAAGGTTGTCCAGTCCGGTCTGCGGTTGGGAATGAAAGGACGGAACTTTGCAGCGGTTTGAAAAGAAACCCATGCCCCGTAAGATGGAAATAAAGACGACCATGGTACAAATTCAGTGTCTGTTGAAATTTACAATGTACGATTCTCGATTAGTAGGAGCACTCTACCCTCACAGTACAATGTGTCTAGGATCATGCACGTCATTTTTTTTCTGTGTACTCCTGCTCCAACTATAAAAATGTGCAAATGAGGTTATTGAAATCCCAAGTACAGACAATCTGAATGATGAATATTGCTCAAACACAATACACACATTCATATTGGGTGCAGAGGCAGCTGTGGAGTAGGAGGCTAGAAGTAAGCCTGGAAAGTACATAAAGTGCAGAGTAATACATTACAGTACATGCATGCCTGTTTCTAATCTGTCTTCTGTGAGGTAAGTCGGGAAGTAGGTACTTTACAAAACCTTGATCTTGCAATCCAGGAAACTGAAGATAGTCAGTAGATGTTACCGCCCAGTTTAGAATCAGGGATCTTCATGTGTGAGGCGAATGTGATGACCACTACACTACAGAAACTTATATAGGTTGCATACTGTAAATCCATGACTGGTCAAAAAACACCCATACTTTTCCAGAATTGGATAGAATCTAATAACGTTTAATAGTGTACACAGAAATTAAAGCATGGAACAAATAAACAATTCAAGTTGAATAAAAAGTCACAGAGTCAATACAGAGACCAAAATATATTCTCAACTTTTGACTTCCCTGGTTGAACACATTTTGGTTAAACCGTATTTATTTATTTATCCTTTTAAGTTTCTGCCACTTCACCACTGGTTACCATTTCAACATGTTAATTGGATTTGTACGGCTTAAATTTCAATAAAACTGCAGTTCTAAAACTCTTGACCAGTATCTATCTATCTATCTATCTATCTATCTATCTATCTATCTATCTATCTATCTATCTATCTATCTATCTATCTATCTACCTACCTACCTACCTACCTACCTACCTACCTACCTACCTACCTACCAACCAACCAACCAACCAACCAAACCGGGAATGTCAGCGATCACGCTCTAACAATGATGTGATTGCAGTCAGACCCTATCGGGTAGATTTCTTTGAGTTGCAAATTAAGTAATATTTCATCCTTTCTGCTCCCAAAACCCGTGTGCATCCACCGCATAGATTTAAAAGCTGTATTTTTGAAGTAGACATTAAGTGAGCAGTTGCTTTGAAAGAATCAATGCAATGCATTGGTTTTGATGTCTTATTCTGATGAGAATTGCGTTACAATAATTGTTCCTTCAATGTCAAAAATACTGGCATTGTGTACATGCAAACAGAGGTGTGATTAATTTCAATGAACAACAGATATTCAGTGGCTTATCAAAATTGCAAAAATAAGAATTTGACAGCCCTAACTGACATATACAATACAATACAATACAATTTAATTTGTATAGCGCCAAATCATAACAGGAGTTATCTCAAGGCGCTTTACAGGATGGAGCAGGTAGTGCTCCTCAGGCTACAGGTGGGCGGTCAACTGCCCTGACCGCTCGGGTTGGGAGAGAGAGGGAAGGAGAGAGAGGTAGAGAGGCAGAGAGAGACAGACACAGGTGTAGGGATGCACAGCAGTAGTAGGAGCAGGACCCAGATGTTCGCAGGTCCATCATCACTGGTGGTGTTCTACTTGCCAGCTACGGGATAATAGAGCATAAGACAACACTTTGGGGAAGAAGCCCAGTTAGTAACATGCATTTACCAGACAAGGATGCAAGAAAGGGTGGATGGGTGCAAGTGAGGCGAAGAGGGAGAGGAGATTGAAGATGAGGAAGAGAGGGAGAGGAGGACTCAGTGTGTCATCTGTTTCTAGTCGCATAGTTTTGTCGAATTATAGGCTTTATCGAAAAGGAAAGTTTTAAGCCCACTCTTAAAAGCAGT
>OMPJ01034896.1:0-10680 GCA_900312935.1 Carapus acus | reverse complement strand
TCCTGGTTGATCCTGCCAGTAGCATATGCTTGTCTCAAAGATTAAGCCATGCAAGTCTAAGTACACACGGCCTTGAGGTGTCCCCCCCCCCTCCGCTTCACGTCGGGTGGTTGGTAATCACCGAGAGGTGATTATCTGCAACAATGACCGACGACAAGGGCATTATCGCGCTTATTACACGGCTTAAAACATTAATGAATAATACAGTTGTCAGAATAGTTCATAACAAGGCTACTTTCATTTTTCTGCAAAAGTGTAGGCAACGATATTTTCGCCTCCGCGAGAAAATAGTGCCGTAACGGCTACAGGTACCTCTGCTTTTACATTCGCGCTTCTGTCACTTCTTCCGACGTGTGTTTGTCGCCGCAGCTTGAAATACACGTATCATACTTACCCACGCATCGAAAGTTTCATGCTTCCCAAATATGTTGAAAATAATTTTTAAACTGCTCATGTTTGCTCCGTGACGAAGCGTGACGCGGGCAACAGTACGTAAACAATCCAGAGTGGAACTAGACGCTTTGGCGCGGATTGATATGAATGCAGGAAGTTCAACTCTGACTCTTTGATTTCGCAGCGGTCCGTTATTGA
This sequence comes from Carapus acus, assembly GCA_900312935.1. Classification (NCBI taxonomy): domain Eukaryota; kingdom Metazoa; phylum Chordata; class Actinopteri; order Ophidiiformes; family Carapidae; genus Carapus; species Carapus acus. The sequence goes on along the minus strand of OMPJ01034896.1, from coordinate 10,089 downwards.
TAGTCGAGTGGTCATTATACGAAAATAATGACCGCTCACGTGACCAATATCGGCCAATCAGAACCAAGCATTCACACAAGCCGTGTAATAATGGGCAATACATCGCGGGAGTGGAGCCTCCACAATACCCATCTGTGCTGAATGTGTTAATCAATGGGAGGAGCATATTGCATCATCTAAAATGGCTCAAGGAGCGGCTGCAGTTTGGACTTTTCTCCTGTTTCTCATTTGGTGGATTCTGGATTTCTTTACTGTGTGTGTGTGTGTGTGTGTGTGTGTGTGTGTGTGTGTTTGTATCTGAGTCTGTGTCTGTGTCTTTGTCTATGTGTCTGTGTGCGTGTGCAGGTGTATGCAATCATGCATGTCTTGGTGGTCTGTAATCCTCTTTACCTTTGCATGGCTGCCCCGCCCCCGCCCCCTATTCCCCCCTGAGGTGGGCCGTGGCACGGTGGGGGGTCTGGCAGGCACAGCAGACACCTTCATCAGGTGGCAGGGATATATGCCGCACATGAGCTGAAAATGCTGCTTGTCTATAGGTTGGACAGCAAGGGGGCGAGGCTCATTTGGCTCTTTTCTGGAGTCGTGCGACGGGTCAGTGAGGTCGCCACATGGTTGAAAGGCAGACGATTGCAAGTTGGATCTGTCGCAGGCTGTGTGCTGCCCGTTGAAGCATTTTGGGCCAGGTGGTGGCAGCTTCCCTTCCTGGCGAGCCATCGGTGTGCGCTTTAGATGGGAGATGTGAGATGTAAAAATATAAAGAATAAAGTATCGATTTCAGTTTAGGGAGCGGCAGTGCTGAGGTCAAATCGTTCAGCCGGAGCCAAGCTGCAAAAAAACTATCACGGCAGTGGCAGCGTTGGGGGGAAATAAATGGAGCAGTGTTTCCTCGGCGGAATAAGAGAGGAGCAGGCATAGTGAGATATATGTGAGAGACAGGATGCCGCCGCTGCCATGTGAGTTATGGAGCCAAATGAAAACAATAACTCATCAGCAATAATGATCACAGGAGCTGAAGATTTTGGCTGTGGGGTGGGGGGGGTAATGGGGAGCACAGAGGCACCAAACAATGTGTGTAGTGCAGCCATCTTTATCCAGATGAGGCCCTCAGGCTTCAGCCGTGTACTCAGGCACATCTACACAGCTACAATCAGACACAAGAGGACACACACACACATGTACACACACGCATGCACACACGTAAACTTGCACAAACATAATGTATTCACTCCTCTCTCTCTATACATATACTGTATTTTCACGACCATAATACGTGCTTTTTTCTCCATAATCAACAGTGCGCCTTTTAACATGGTGCACCTTATGTGTGTACTGAGGTCAAAAATTTGTAAAAATGATACCAACACGATTATAATAAGCACTCTGTTTGATTGATTGTCGGACCATTTCCTGTCATTATAGGGACGAAATACAAACACTTCGTATGCTGGCAGCCATGAACCAATTAGAGAACATTACGTAAAGTTAAGTACAGTACGTACGCTTACCTCCACCTCGCCCCCTTTAGGTATACTCTACCACTGGTAAGCTGCAAACCACGTGTTTTACTATGGACTCACTAAAATGGCACACGTGAAGAGACACGCTTACGAGGCACAGTTCAAACTGCAGGCCATCAGTTACGCGGTTATTAATGGAAACAGAGCAGCAGCGAGAGAATTCAACATCAATGAGTCTATGGTTTGGTAGTGGAGGAAGCAGGAGAACGAACTGCGCCAAGTCAAGAACACAAAACTGAGTTTCCGCGGCATCAAGGCGAGGTGGCCAGACTTGGAGGAACAACTTGAGCAATGGAGTCTTGAAGAAAGAACAGCCGGGAGAAGCGTCTCCAGAGTCAACATTTGAAATAGGGCATTAATGATCGCAAACAATATGAAGATAGAAAACATTCACGGAGGTCCATCTTAGTGCTTTTGTTTTATGAAAAGGTGCCATCTCGCCATCCACGTAAGTACTACTGTGGCACAGCAACTGCTAGTGAATTACAAGGAAAAGATTGCGATCCTCCGCACCGAAAGCTGCAACAAGATTACCGACAAACAGATCCAGCCCTATCACATCACCAACATGGACAAGGTCCCTCTCACTTTTGATATCCCCGTGGCCCATACTGTGGAGAAAAAGGGGACCAACATGGTATCTATACGCACCACGGAGCACGAGAAGTCGGCTTCTAATGTTGTTCTTAGTTGCCACTTCTTAGTTGAAACTACCACCTATAGTAATTTTTAAGAGGAAGACAAGTTTAGTGGTTGAGAAAAGAAAAGAGGACATAGTGGTTGGCTTTGCTGAAGCCAAGGTGCGCAAACTACAGTTTTAGTTAATTTGCACAGGATGATTTGATTTGAAATGTTAACCTTTCGCTCCTGCGATGACTGACCTCCAAAGCGTCCGGGCCCCTTTCCTAGGGCGTCATTTACTAACTGTGCTCAGTAAAGGCTCTATTTTCAATGATGCAGATGACTCAAAAGTACAAAAAAATCCGCAATTACTAAATGTGCAGAGACCGGTTGCACGCACACAAGTACGCAATCCGCGATGATAACTGTCACCTGTGCGAAACTGCCACGCTTGTGCACCTTTGGGGTCGTTTGCATGAAGAAACGCCCTCAATGACCATATATGGTAGGGACAGTCCCCTTATAAACACGCTACTGAATACTCTCCTCCAAACCGGCGACATGGAGAAAAAGGCAAAGAAGAGGAACTTTTCAGGCACTGAAGTAGAGGTTGTTTTCAGCAAAGTAGAGGACCACCAGCAACAATTATTTGGGATGCTAAATTCAAGTACGTCTTCAAGAACCAAAACTGTAGCACTGGAGAAGGTGTCAACAGCCGTGAACGCTCCTGGGTTGGGCGAGAGATCTGGCCACCAGGCAACAACACTCAAAAGGGTCATATTGGAACCGCAAATTATTTGTATGTTCACAGTATGATATCATTTCCTGTTAAAGTTATTAAATTCATTATGTGATGGTGCCCTGAGAGCGACGTGTACAATCTATGACACCTATGATGTTGGGTAATCCAGCGATGGCCTGAAATCCTTGCTTGGTTTCTATTTGTGGGTGGTATTCAAACAGGAATTGAATGTAGTCCGGGCTAAAGAAATGATTGCCTCCAACACTGCCGGCATGATTGTACTGACTGTTGGCTGTGAGATGCTGCATATGTCTCCGATCTCCCATTGAAACGTCCCGGTGGCCAAGAATCCCAGGACACAACCTGAGTGTGCACTGTGATAGCTTTGGAGCGTTTTGTCTCCCGCTTGAACATAGGTTGTAGATCACGGCACAGATCCATCAGTATATGTTTTGGGAAACGGTACCTGCTGAGGAGAAACTCTGTGCTCTCTGCGAACACATCTGCAAGGTCTCTGAAAACATGCTCCCTGCGTAGAGCGAGGTGCTCTAAATCTTCAAGCAGCGCCAGCCAGGCCATGGTGTGTTTAAAGTGTTTTTGGCGGGTTCTGTCACAGCTGCTTTTTATAGCTTGTCACACCAATTATTCAACGCATCTGCTACTAATTGAGAATATTCTTTCCTTCTTTCCCTCTTTCCTTCTTTCCTTCTTTCCTTCTTCTTTCCTTCTTTCCTTCCTTCCTTCATTCATTTATTAGAGGGAACGGGAATCGGTGAGGAATTTGAGATCGCCTGACATTCTGTATGGGCTCTACTTGTAGTTTCACTGTTCTACTGTTCTAGGTGCGCACGGAGGGTGTGTTCCAATTACAGAGGGATCACAATCCTCAGCCTCCCTGGGAAAGTCTATTCTAGGGTACTGGAGAGGAAAATCCAGCCGATAGTGGTACCTCAGATCCAGGAAGAACAATGCAGGTTCCATCCTGGTCATGGAACACTGGACCAGCTCTACACTCTCCGCAGAGTGCTGGGAGGATCATGGGGCTTTGCGCAACCAGTCCACATGTGCTTTGTGGACTTGGAGAAGGCATTCGACTGGGTCCCTCACAATGCTTTGCGGGGGTTGCTTCGAGAGTATGGCGTCTGTGGCCCCTTATTACGGGCTGTGCCGTCTCGAAATGCCCGAAGCACGAGCTTGGTTCACATTGCCGGCAGGAAGTAGGCCCGTTTCCATGTTGTTCTCTGGCAGGGCTACCCTTTGTCATCGGTCCTGTTCATTATTTATATGAACAGGATTTTGAGGCACAGCCAGGGGCTGAAGGGGGTACAGTTTGGAGATCCTGTGGTCCCTAAAACGGATCTGTTTTAGGGACCACGGGATCTTGCTGCTTTTTGCAGATGATGTCTGGTTGGCGCCCTCAGACCACCACCTCCAGCGGTGGAGTGTGAGATGGCCAGGATGAGAATCAGCACCTCTAAATCTGAAGCCATGGTTCTGGACCGTAAAAAGGTGGCTTGCACCCTCCAGATCCGAGACGAGATCCTTCCTCAAGTGGAGGATTTTAAGTATCTTGGGGTCCTGTCCACGAGTGAGGGTAGAATGGAGCGGGAGATTGACCAATAGATAGGTGCAGTGGTGGCAGTGATGAGGTTGATGTACCGGTCCGTTGTGGTGAAGAAGGAGCTGAGCCGGAAGGCAAAGCTCTCTATTTACCGGTCGATCTATGTCCCTACCCTCACCTATGGTCATGAACTTTGCGTCATGACCGAAAGGACAAGATCTCCGATACAAGTGGCCGAAATGAGTTTCCTCCGCAGGGTGGCGGGACGCACTTACGAGATAGGTTGCGGAGTTCTGTGACCTGGGAGGAGCTCAGAGTAGAGCCGCTCCTCTTCCACATTGAGAGGAGTCAGATGAGGTGGCTCGGGCATCTTTTCCAGATGCCTCCTGGACGCCTTCCTAAGGAAGGGTTCCGGGCTTATCCCACTGGGAAGAGGCCGCATGGAAGACCCAGGACGCGCTGGAGGGACAATGTCTCCCAGCTGGCCTGGGAACGCCTTGGGGTCCTCCCAGAGGAGCTGGAGGATGAGTCCGGGGAGAGGGATGTCTGGGCTTCCCTTCTGAGACTGCTGCCTCCGCAACCCGGCCCCGGATAAGCGGGAGAAAATGGATTAATGGATGGATCCTTTTGATGTTGGAGGTTAAGGGTGTGAACAGAAACATAAAGTCAGTTACGTGGAAAAAGAAACTCAAACCGTGGCCTGGAATAACCCAGCAGCTTCTCCCTTCAAGAGACTTGAAGGTGTGTAGGTGGAACAAGGATCAGCTGCGCTTGCACCTGTCAGGGTCCAACTCATCGCTACTCCACCTGAGGTGGCAGTGCACAAATGGTCCTCCACGGTCTCCTGCTGGCAGGACAATGGTGGCGTGCTTACGCTAACGCTGCAGCTCTGAGGTCAAACCCGTTTATGGAGAAGAGGATGACGTCAAATTCTTGGCAGTGGATGCTGGAGACCTGAAAGAAACCTGGGGAAGCCTGGTGGAGCCTAAGAGGAACCTGGAGCAGCCTAAGGAGCCTGAAGGAGCTGCAGCAGCATAGGCAGGCGAAGGAGGACAGACGTGTTGAGCTTCTGATCCTCTGATAAGTGATGTTATCGTGCGCTGGAAACAGGAAGTCCTTGTTTGGCCTGATGGTGCGTTGGCCTCTGTCTCGCTAAATACTTCCAACAGCTGCTGAGCAAGTCTGTCGCACACAAATGACTTAAATAACTCAAGTCACATCCTCATTCTGCTGGAGGAGAATGGAGAATGGAGGAGGCTTAAATGGAGAAGCATCATCACCTGCCTCTCATTCATTTATTCCCGTTTTAACAGGGTTAACAAGGCTTTCCAGTGAAAAACCGTCCAGGATCGGCGCCGCCTGTTGCTCAGATTGGGATGTCAATCTAGTTATTTCTGAACTTGTTGACCAAGGTGCTTCATCGCAAGAGTGAGGAGCTGTGAGAGTCAAGAACGTCTGACTGCTGCCACAGCAAGGATTTCACAGGCTGAGGACGTCTGACTGATGTTGACAATGAGCGAGAGGAAGAAGTTGACCTGGACCATCAAGAAGAAGCTATTCAACTTGTCTTCAGAGGAACTGTTAAAGCTTGCTAAGTTCATCTCACAAGGGTCAACTCAAGGTAAGTTCATCAACTACGATGAAGAAAGCTGTATGAAATATTTGTGCTCATACATGGAGATTACTGATTTGATAAATACAGATGATTAGGGCATGTCAAAATTATTAGATTTGCTGAAAATTTTTCCTGCAATAATGGCTGATCGCAATATGGGTGATGTTGCTACAGGGTGCAGCAGGTGTTGTATCTGATGTTGCATCCGATGTTACTGTTGTTAAGTGTTCACACTAACTCATATGCTACAGACACTAACCCTGACACCATCTGATTTGATTGCTCAAACTGAGGCACTTGAATTACAAATAAGTAAGCTAATGTCTACATTATGATTTGCGCCAAAAGGTTAAACTGGGTATGGCCTCCATTTCCACACACCACAGTCCATACACCACAACTGACACACCACACACTCACATCAGTTACGCAGTCCACATGACCCTCTCCCTGTACTGAAAGAGTGATTTCCCTCAAAGACCTCCCCTTCCCTCAGAAGAAGGAATTCAAGATACATGGTGGACAGATTGGCAATAATGCATCTGATAAAACCTAAAGAAATATCACAAAACAGATTGATGAGGGACTGAGAGAAATGCACACTGAGGGTGAAATCATATGAGCAGTGTTTCACATCATAAAGCCTGGAAAATTCGGGGACACGTTCATCAGCAAGGATGGCTTGACAATAGCCAAGATGAGAGGCTTTCTATGATCCCATCAAGAGAGAGCAGTACTGAGCTGTAGCAGGAGCTGATAAATGCCAAACAGCATGAGCATGAAATGCCACAGCAGTTTCTCTATTGAATGATGGGGCTCAAACAGTAAGTGATGTTCATGTCAAAATTGACACACTCTAATATCAAATACGAAGCAAGAACTGCACAAAATGCCTTTCTTCGCACAGTCTATCAGGGCCTGAATGAAAAGCATGTTGACATCAGACAGGGGTTGAAGCTTCTACTCTCAGACTCATCGATCACCAATGTTGCACTCCTGAGACAAGTCAACAAAACATCAAGTGAAAAAAGTAAGAGGAAGTGATGCTTTGAATGCAATATTTGCCCCAAGACAGCTCAAGCTTACAGTGGTGAAGTCACCACAAGTGAACTAAGAAAAACCTGCCGTGACACAGAAGCTAAAGATGAGTTCATACATCAGCTAAGCGCTCAAGCACAGGCTCTGACCAAAGAACTGCAGCAAAGGTGCCAACACCTGAGCCTCAGCCCCAGAGCACCTGTCAGTGTCAGAGTAAAGAGAGTCAGAGTCGACAAGCAAAGAAAGACAGGCCGTATTGCTGCCCAAACTATGATGGAAATGGCCATTCAAGCTGCAAACTCAGTTTTGCCTTTTGTGAAGATGAACACCGTACTGTCGGTTGCCTGAAGAGAGCTTAGCCGCCAAGAAACGTCACCAGTTCACAGCAGGGAGACAACCTGTGACCGGCACCAGCCCTCAGTCCTAGTCAGACCATAGCAAACTGGCACATGTGTAGGTCAATCACCATCTTGCCACCTCTTCCCACTCATTGGCTGATGGCAATGGCCTGAAGTCGCCATCACAATGAGTAGCTAAGCTAATTGGAAAATAAATGCATATTGAAATGCTGTCTAAATCGATTCGTTCTTTAGACTCTGATGCCCAAGTCAGTATAATGGACAAGACATGGAAACAAATGTACCTACATCACCAGGAAGTGCATCCTCTCACTGAAGCCAATGGGGGATAAAATAGAATGCTTTTATCGTCATTGTGCAGCACAACAAGAGAATCATGGCACAATGAAATTAAGGATAACATATGATGGATGGGCGGAACTCACCTTTAACCCTTTGATGCACACATGGGATTAAAAATGACAACAGGAGTTGTTATTCTTCAAATCTTCATAAAGAAATATTGTACTATATTCATATTCTAGATATTCCTCATTAAACATATTTGGGACAGTGGGCAATATTTTTCTTTATCTATGTTTTCATTCATGTTCATGTTTTCATTCATTCATGTTTTCATTTGAGAATTTTGATTGGGGTCAAAAATGACTCCACTGGTGGCAGAGTGTAGGTATTGATAGGTTGTTCATCTGGGGATTAACCTACGTGACAACAATGATCCAAGCCTCCTCATCAGTGTAACCAGCACATGGTCAGCCATGTGAGCCTTGTGAGACCAATACTGGGCTTCAACATCTTTCAAGAACTCATCCCAGGTCAGGAGGGTGAAATTGAAGTTGTTGCAGTCATTTGCAAGTTGCCGAGAGAAGCCATGCAGATGGAAGTTGACCAAGCAGAGACAATTGTGAACTTGATACAGACCACGGAGCCCAACCAACGCCATGCAGTGGTGAGAGTTGGACGTCATGAAATCGTCATTTGCCATTTGTCGACAGATGCCTGCTGATTTTACCTCCTGTGTCACCCAATTCGAGGTCAACCATTCAGACCTGTGACGGGGGTAGCTAGGTATTGGTGATGGCTTGGTCAAGGTCCACCATGTTCGACACCCCTATGTTGAGATTCCCTTGGCTAACCACACCCAGTGCCATGTGACATTGAAGAACTTCACAATGTTAGGCAATATTTAATCAATTGACAAGATAGTCGAGACAGATCAGTTGGATACCGTCAAGATCAACAATGTGGACTTACCCTCTCCTGTCAGTGAAGATCGAAAAGAACGATCAAAGCTGTAGTCCCCCACTGTCGATATAAGCCATCTATGCGTCAAACATCTAGCCATAGTGAAATAAATGCTCTATGAGGAGTAAACAGCGTTCGTCTGGGATGGAAATGACATGGGGTGCATCCCAATCCTCCAAATGGGCATATCCCTGATGGATGACATCCCAGCACAGAGAACCTATGCAGCAATCCCCAAACCACTGTACAAGGAAGTTAAGGATGGACCCAGCATGGACAAACATGGACTTTTATCATTTTGGTGAATTTAATCCAAGTTCTTTGAATAACAACTCTAAGTGGGACTTTCCAAGTGTTACCGCCATTGGGTAGCAGTGTGACGATTCGAGGCTTCTCAGAGACTCAATCAACTCAAGTCACTTCCTCATCACCATAGGTTTATTGGCAGCCCTCTCCTCTCACTGCAAGAACTCTACAGCTCCCACAGCAGGAGAAAAACAAGAAGGATCCTCCAGGACCTGTCACACCCGGCTCACGGACTGTTCGATCGTCTGCCCTCAGGTAGGCGTTTTAGGACAATCCAATCAAGGACCACCAGACTTAGATCCAGCTTTTACCCAGCTGCCATAAGTCAAGTCAAGTCAAGTCAAGCAGGAATTACTGTATCTCAAGGCGCTTTACAGGATGGAGCAGGTAGTGCTCAGTCAAGGTCTATGGGATGGACACATAGACACCCAACACATCCCCCATTAGCAACAGTGGCGAGGAGAAACCCTCCTTTAAGGGAAGAGACCTTGGGCAGGCCAGGCTACAGGTGGGCGGCCAACTGCGTCGACCAATTGGGTTGAGAGAGACAGGTAAGGAGAGAGAGATAGAGAGGCAGAGACAGACAGACACAGGTGTGGGGATGTACTGGTGTAGGGATGCACAGCAGCAGGAGCAGGACCCAGATGTTTGGAGGTCCGTAATCACTGGTGGTGTTCTAGCTGCCGGCTACGTACGGGATAATGTACGCGTCGGAGGTCATTGTTGCTTGATAATCACCGAGAGGTGATTATCTGCAACAATGACCGACGACAAGGGCATTATCGCGCTTATTACACGGCTTAAAACATAAATGAATAATACAGTTGTCAGAAATAGTTCATAACAAGGCTACTTTCATTTTTCTGCATGAGTGTAGGCTACGATATTTTCGCCTCCGCGAGAAAATAGTGCCGTAACGGCTACAGGTACTCTGCTTTTACGTTCGCGCTTCTGTCACTTCTTCCGACGTGTGTTTGTCGCCGCAGCTTGAAATACACGTATCATACTTACCCACGCATCGAAAGTTTCATGCTTCCCAAATATGTTGAAAATAATCTTTAAACTGCTCATGTTTGCTCCGTGAC
>OMPJ01034889.1:6450-18696 GCA_900312935.1 Carapus acus | reverse complement strand
ACACACACACACACACACACACACACACACACACACACACAGACACACACAGACACACACAAACACACTCAGACACACAGAAACACGCGCGCGCGCACACACACACACACACACACACACTTGTGCGCAGAACGACACAAAGAGTAGTTGCATGTGATCAGGGATGGGTTTTCTAATCACATTCCGGCGTGTGCGGAATGTGTGTGTTTATGTGTGTACATACAGTATATACTCACATCTATCTATCTATCTATCTATCTATCTATCTATCTATCTATCTATCTATCACATATACATACATACACATATATGTAGTATATATATGAGTGTGTGTGTGTGTGTGTGTGTGTGTGTGTGCATATACATACATATATAAACACTATATACACACATGCTATTCATAAATGCACACATATACATAGTATATACTGTATGTAACACATGCATGCATACACACGTGTTTAAGCACATACATACACACATTTATGTGCAATATATGTAAATATACTGTCTACACATACTGTATGTACATACACATACATATACATAACTCTATATAACACATACGCAAACATACACACACAAGTGTCTAAGTATGTACTTTGTGTCCATAAGTGTGTGTAGATATATACAGTACATACACATTTATATGTAGTGTATATGTATATATACGTATATACTGTATACATGTACACATGTATACATGTATACATATATACATGTATACATACATACATACATGCATACATGCATGCATACATACATACATATACTGTATATAACACACACGTACACACGAACACACACACACACGCACACACACACATTCACAGACAAAATGTACAACTACAATATAGACACAATTCAATTTCCCATGTCAACAACAGCATGACCAGAAATGATGTGCCACACAAACCACACAAGAACTTTGGTCAATGGAGAAAGTGTGTGTGACTCACATCTTTCCACACAAAAAGTTTGGATTGGGGAGAAAGTCAGTGTGACTCACACCTTTCCTTAAGTGGCTCCTTTCACTCTGGCTTGTACCTGCACTCTCTTGCAAAAAGTGCAGTTTTTTTCCCTGATGGCCTGACAAATGAATTTTGAGATGACGGGGAGAGAAAACAGCAGAGAAACAGCAGCAGGTTGAGGCACTGAGCAGCAGGCTCGGAGGGTTTGGGAGCACGATGTGCTATGAGGACGCTCAGATTCAGCTCGGGCGGAATGTACCCAGCAACGTCCTTGAGATTGTGCAGCTATTCGGCGAAACACAAACTCTTTATTGTTTGGGCGCATCGCTCCCTATGGGTAAGAATTCCTTTGCTCTCCAGAGGCTCAGGAGCACTAGGTGACCTTTCCCTCTTGTGTCATCCCCCTGAGAACACCTTTGATTGTGTGGTTTGTCTCCTCAAAGACACCGAGACAATAAGGAGTGATCAGCGCTCGACTTCGATCACGGCTCGGGTAATTACTCGGGGTGTAAACATCCGTGTACAAACATCCTCGGTCAAAGGGAACAACAGATTTGTGAATGTTTGCCAATGTCTCGCTTTTTCTGGAGGAAATTTCTATGGTTTTCCGTCATTCTAACCATTTTAGACTTCATCTGTAAGTCCATTCACGGCTCTACACAGCCAGTTGCTTGCCAGAGACATTTTTAACACTTCAAATCAGTTCTGAGGTTTGCCAAAAATGTCATTTTCAGTCGTTTTGCTTTGTCACAATTCACATTATAGCCAATATGTCTTGGTCCAAGTAGAATTTCTCTCTATGTGTCTGGTTCTCCATCATCCCACAACTGTCCGAGCTCAAGGGGAATATTGTACATTTTGCCAGTTTTCTTTCAGTCATCGTTAACTAGAACTTTCCAACACCATTGTTGAGGCAAAAGCCATTTTAATGGCTGTCGTTGTCAAACACAGTCAGGCAGGATGTCGAGGCGTTCAAGCTTCACTCTGTCTGTATCCGACAGCTGTTCCAGCCCTTCGCTCTTGTCACCGAGTTCGCTCAAACATGTCCGTGGAGTGTTTGAGTCTCCGGGGTCAGCAGACAAGGGGTCACCCTCTCCTCTGCAATCCATTGTTTCCCCCCAACCCCCAACTGGCACATTTCAAAACTGTGCCACTCGTCGGTTAGCCGACAGAGTCGGAGAGGTGTGGACAGGAGCGAGAGGGGAGTACCACGTCTGAGCTCTTGGTCCACCTCACCGCTCTATCCCCCTTTGTCTTCGGCCCGTTCTTTCGCTCCATTGTCTGTGGCACTTAGTTTGGTTTGTTTTTTGTTTGAATACAGTACGTCTCGGTCGTAGCCGGATAAGTTAGCATGAGCAGCAGTTCCGCTGGAAAGACAGAGGAATCGACGGGAGTCGATGGTCTCAGTCGACTGAATGGTACCATTAAAAAGTGGATCGATGACTTCAAACAAGATGATGTTACATTAAATCAAGTCTAACCCCTTAACCTTATCTTATGTTTGGGTGCTCACAGAGAGACAGGTGGACATCTTCAGATGTACATGTCAGAGAGACAAAGAGAGCATTTATAGGATAAACATTTACGTGCAGACTGTAGTAGTATGAGTCTACCACTTTCGTCTTATTTGCTTCATTTGTGCAAAAAGTATACAATAACTGAAACCTGACATGCAGACTCCACGTTTCCACAATATTCTGTTGGTACAGCTTCAATCAGGAAGGAATCAGGAATCTTTTATTGTCATTACGGCAATTTACATTGTGTAATCAAATTAAGGTGCTTAAAGTCCCAGTGAAAAAGAAAGGAAGAAAAAGGGGGGGGGGGGAGGAAAATGTATCTATATACTGAAGAAATATTGACAAAAAATATTTACATTTGTACGCACATGTAAGTGGCTTCAGGAAGCATACAATAAAGTCGCAGGACAGACGTACTTTATGGAGACAAGATTCAGTGTTTCAATATCGGAGACAAATCATCCGTGCAGATGGAAATAAGAAAAAAGATTAGTGTAAATACAAAATTTTGCTGGATTTTTGGTACAAAGTGTGGTTTGGGTGTACTTTTTCACTGCAGTGACGCACTGAGCAGCAAATGAAGAGGATAACATTGTATGAATTGTTATTGTGTCGCTTTTGTAGGCCATTGTGTAGCTTCTGATGCATACAAAGCCGCTTGGATAAACCAGATTCTATCACCGGCCAACAGCAGGTTAGAGCTGTAGGTGACTCTGACAGTCCGCCTCCTCTTTCCTGAAGTATCGATCACTGATCATATCCTTCCCACACCGGGCAAACAATCACAATCCTCTCCCAGATCTCAACGCTGATCTGCGACAGCCACAAATAACACCGACTGGCGGTGCCTGAACTGCTTTGTCTTGAGAGGTAATGGTGATTGATTGATGCTCAGACCCCGTCCCAGAGCTGCCCCAAAAATAAACCTCCCATTTTTCAAGCCAAACTCTGCACTGAACGCGCTGAATTTCCATGGCAATTTTCAGGGAAGCGCTATTAACAACACTCCATCCATCTTGTCACCTTCCCTTTGTTAGCTGCCGCCGGGGGCCGTCCATCAATTCTGTCTGTTGAGAAATCTGTTCATCCAGCCGTCCATCACCACGCGGTGATGACATACTTCACAGCCGGTGCTAAAATGAAGGACGCCTTTTCTCGCCGGGATTTGGAGTGACGCTCCAAACGATTGAGTCACGGCGTGACTGTTGTGTTGTGACCACTGTGGTATTTTCACTTGTCATTCATATTCATGGCGGGTGAACCGTGTGGCCTTTTGATTTTCTGCTAAATCGGTTGGAGTGTTTAAAGTGTATGAAAAGCTGCCAAAAAAATTCGAGGCAAACAATGAGAAACGCTAAAAGTCAGTCGAATATGTCGTTTTAGATTATTTATTTTCAACATCAGGTGGTGAGGACAGATATACCATAGCGATGTGCGGTCAGGGGAGGCAGGAGAGGTCCTGATTAATCTGTAACACTTTAAACTAAAAATATTGTTGACTTTAAAGTCAAAATCCCCTTTGAATACAATCATTGTGTGTAATTCTTGATCCCCTGTGGGGTCATGGTTCAGAAAAAAACACAGAATAATAAAAAGGTACAAAATAACATTGGCCCTTTGTTATTAAGAGTGTAAACGTCCAATATGGCTTCCCGATCGTAATTATTACTGATTAGTTTCGTCGCGCAGCAATGATAAAAGAAAACAACCTCTAGTATTTGGAGTACCATTATGCAGTATGTATTGTGTTTCACAGCAAAAAAAAAAAAAAAAAAACTTTTTACTTTTACTTTGAAATTACATTTCAGAGCCTTTACTTTCTTACTTTTACTTGAGTAAAGGAGTTAAATCAGTACTACTACTTTTACCGCAGTATTTTTTACACATGTATCTATACTTCTACTTAAGTACAGAAGATGAGTACTTTTGCCACTTCTGCTATTAAGTTATTCTTACACATAACCTGTCACCGACTGCCAATCAAATGGTGAATAAGAAACTCTATGGGGTTTGTATATTTGTAAATCTGATTGTGATGAACCTGCCATGATCCTCACCGCACGTCACCGATAACGTGATTATGAGCACTGAGCTCATAATCCAGGTTACATTTTGGATTACAGTCGCTCTCATGAATGAAAAGCATCTAACTTGTGCCTGGCTGGCTCTGTTAGCTCACCTCAGCTACGTGTGACTACGACTGCGTGGTGTGTGTTACTGCAGAGTGCTGAGCCAAACTGCAACTCAGCTGAATGTAATGGAGATGTGGTGTGTAATCTGTGTTACCCCCCCTCGCAGTAATAAACCCATCGGGATGAAGCTGAGAGCACTTTTGAGCTCAGCATGAAGAGAGTCACAGTTTCAGATTTTTCCCATCTAGACAAATTACATTTGAGCACAGAGGTCACACACTCTGATTTTCCACTGGCACTTACTATTATTATTAGTATGGTGATGTTATTGGGGTATAGTATGGTGCATGTTAGTGGGGTTGATTGCCTTGGCACAGAGGTGAGACTCCTCTCCATGAAATCAGTCTGTCTGGGTTCACCTGGGGTCAAAGAGCTCTTAGGTAAGGAACCCAAGAAACCCCATTAGCACCTGACTGTGGTTCATCAAGTGGTTATAGACACTCCTGGACATGTGCAGCTATGATGATGAATAGCTCAAGTTTAAGTTTAAGTTAGCTTGTTTATGAAGATAGCTCATGGCTGACCATCAACTGCACTGAGGCTAAAAGGTTTGTGAAGGCTTTGTCACATCAGATTGCGCAAGTGTTCTCTTCTTTTGTCTCTTCTATTGGCTTCTATTCTCTATTCCTGTCCTTTCCTCCCATTTCTTCTCTTCTCTTCTCTTCTCTTCTCTTCTCTTCTCTTCTCTTCTCTTCTCTTCTCTTCTCTTCTCTTCTCTTCTCTTAATTCCTCTCCTCTCCTGTCCTTGAATTTCTTGTCTTATGTTCTCTTCTCTTCTCTTTTCTCTATTCATCTCCTCTCCTTATCTTGCATTTCTTCTCTTCTCTTCTCTTCTCTTCTCTTCTCTTCTCTTCTCTTCTCTTCTCTTCTCTTCTCTTCTCTTCTCTTCTCTTCTCTTCTCCTGTCCTTGCATTTCCTCTCTTCTCTTATGTCCTCTTCTGTTCTCCTCTTTTCTCTTTTCTCTATCCATCTCCTCTCCTCATCTCTCATTCCTTCTCTTCTCTTCTCCCATTTCTTCTCTTCTCTCTATTCCTCTCCCCCTCTTCCATTTCTTCTCTTCTCTTCTCTTCTCTCCTCCCCCCTCTTCTCTTCTCCTCTCCTCCCTTCCCCTCTCTTCTACTCTGAAGTCCTTCTCCTCCCATCTCCTCTCCCTCCCACTCTCCACCTTCTCGTTTCCTCACCTCTCCCTCCCTTACCCCCTCATTCTTCTCCTCTGCTCTTTCTCCCTCTCTTCCCCCCCTTCCATATTTTCTCCTCTTGTGTTATGAGATGGTGTGTGTGTGTGTGTGCATGTGTGTCTGTGGGCGTGTGGCAGTGGCCTTAAATTATCTATATCCTGGCAGCTATTGATTGGTGCGCTCCACTGAATGCCAGGGGACCTTTGAGGGAGGAGGTTGCGTGTGTGTATATGTGAGTGTGTGCGTGTGTGTGTGCCTGCGTGTGTATGAGTGTGCGGCATGCTGGGTGTCATATGACCCCACAGACATCGGGTCATTAGATATGAGCCCTCGTCCCACCTGAGCCCTGTGCCCAGTGTTTTGGTTCTAAGTCTACACACCCATGTACCTCAGTATGTGTGGCCCACATGATCTCAGCTCTACTTCAGCTTTTGTTAGGTGCGTGGGCAAAATAAATACCCGGCATATCACGCCGATTGTCTCTTTGTCCTCCCTAAGGCCTTTGTTAGTCCCTCCTCATGCCTGTCCTCACATCTTGGTACTCATGGAGGAGTCAAATCATAACATTATTGTTGTAGTTTTTTGTATCTAAGGACGGATAATTTTGATGTGCTGAATCCAAAAATGACATTAGTTTTGCACAAACAGGTCAACTCTCTGAACTAAGCTACATATTTGTTTTTTGATGTTTTTGTTTACATCTGAGGGTATGTCAACAATATATGTTTTCGTATTCCAGTGCATGTATTTGGAGAACTTCCTGACATCAGAGACACAGATTCCTCCATTTCATTAATACCTCCTGTTTGAAAACGCTTCTTTCCTTCCTGAAACCTTTCCTGGATGAGAAATATTAACGAATATCGACCGATAACATCACAAAAATCTAAATCAATTTCAATTTTAACGAATTTCGTCAGAACATTGGATCTTTCCAATTCTCTATAGCTTAAGACCTGACCTGATTGAGAAATTTGGATGTCATTTATGGATTCAGCAGTGCAAAATGGTCTTAATTCAGTTGTAAAAACAAAGACAACTTTCAATTTTAGATTTTTTTGTAACTCATTATGGTTATCTTGCAATTCGCACAAAAACTCAATCGGATAAAAAAGCAGCAAGTCCAATTTCTTGTTGCAAGGCGCCTGGAGGTCAAAGATCAGCTCCCCGTCACCGTTTCCACGCTAAGTGTGTGTCTCATAAGGTATCCGTAGGGAAAATACACATTCATCTTACCTCCGTGAAACAATTACACAAGGCACTTCTGCGAGCAGTGTGTGGTCCATTTTCACCACATTTAAACAACACAACGGATGTGTTGTCACACATACAGTAAAGCAAAATTGTCACCTCCACACCGTGTGAATGGCCCTGCCTACAGTCTCAAATGTCTCTCCAGTTTCATCCGAGCCGCCATTTATAAAGTTTGCAATCCTCGTCAAAAATCTATAGTTCACAGCTGCAACTTCATGATGACCTAGATTCTAGGGGTGGGCAAACATCTCGGCTCAGGGGCCACATTGACTTTTAAATTTTGACAGTGTCAGCAAAAGGTGCCGACATAAGAAACAGAAACTGGAAAAAAAGCATTAGAGTGTTACATTATTCAACTTTTGACCAAGTTTTCTTTTTCACCCATCTCTACCAGTCTATTAAAGTCTGGTGTTTATTTTGTTGTTGTAGTTTTTGTTGTTTGTTTCTAATACAATCAAAATTGTGAACTCTGTACTAATCTTTGGGGGGCCGGATTAAGAAGACTGTCGGGCCCGATGGGGCCCATGGGCCGCAGTTTGCCCACCCCCAGCTCTACAATTCACAACTCTGTGTCTGTACAACGCAATGCTTGAACGCAATCATATTCAACTCCGCCTCGCTGACCTAATTTAAAACATCTCCTGTTTAAATTGACAAAATGTAAATGTGCAGTAGTTCATTAAGCCACATTCAGTCAATACATGACAGTTTCGATTCACACTGTTTTTGAAAAATTGCCATCGGCTCAAACCAACCCCACGGAGTATCTCTCCATTTTAATCCCTCATAGATGGATCGAAACACTGCTGCCTGACAAAAAACCCACTTACGGGGCAACACACACCGCCTGGACATGCTAACAGGCTGGCGGGTTGCACATCATCGGCCGCGCCAAGGGGGGGAAAAACGCTAAATAGCTTAGCAGTGGGAGGTGCGGTCTGTTTTTATAGCAAACAAACACAGCCGCCGCATCGGCAGTGTGATGCACAGGTTGAGGAAGTCGTGGACAAGAGACGCGGAGACAGTCTGGGTCGGGAGACAGGGAAGCGGATGTGGATGGGAGAGGACAGCTAGCAGAGAGGTTCTCAGACTGACTGCCCACAAGAATCCCCCTGACTTGAATATTCAGACTGCATCTGGCTCCCATCTGAGATTCCCGTCCTTAGTTTGAGATTCAGGTTGTGTTGTGTTGTGGTGTGTTACTCTAGCCAATTGGTAGTTTCCTCAGCCACCACTTTGCAACTGCTTGTGTACTATACAGGTATTTGTGTCTCAGTCCTTTAGCTACTGTATCTCAATCAGCCTTTGAAATCTCCACGTCAGACATATTTTAAATATTAACTAACATTTTGAATATTAAATAAATAAATAAACAAACAAAAACAAACAAACAAATAAATAAACAAATAAACAAACAAACAAATAAATAAATAAATAAATAAATAAATAAATCAATAAATAAATAAATAATGAAAATATGTTGTTTTGCATGACTATGCTTTTTTCCAGTTCATACGCTACTTGTAGTAGGGCGATAAAAGTGCTATACTCACACCATGGAGTGATCGAGGTGAGTGTAAATGGAATCATGGGCGCATCAGAAGAAGATGATGCCAGTAGCCGTTACGAAAATGGAATCAAATCTGCATAGCTGAGTCTATTTGTGAGTCGTTTTAGCAGTGAGTTGTTCTTTCTCTCCATTTCTACTCAGCGGCTCGCTACTGTGTCTGATCCTCATGAGTTTGCGTGCGCCACTTGGCTCAGAGCAGTTAGAGCTCTGGCACCTTTTAATGTGTTCGCTATCCTAGTGTTGCCCTCAGTGTTGCAGACGTGCGCGTGTGCGTGTGCGTGTGTGTAGCACCTGAATAACAGCACTGAGTGCACTCAAGTCATTCATGGTGTGTCTCTCATATGCTGCGCTGACACAAGTCCTCTAAAATCTCAAAAACACTTCATATTTTCGTATGATTCTTACATAATTCTTCTACTCATACTGCATTGGTGCAGTGCATGCATACACACACAGACACAGTGCATGCATACACACATACAAAGCGTGCAGACACACATATACACACACAGAACATATGCACATGCCAGTGATGTGTGGTGAGGGGAGATTGGTGAGGCAGTGCCTCTCCTGTCATCATGTAAAAAGAAAAAAGTGAAATGAAAAAAATGATTGAGTGGTTCTAATTATCCGTCGATTTGCACCATAAAGCTATTTTGAAACGTAACTGATTAACTGCTGCCTATCAAATGGTGGGTAAGCTACTCTGTAGGGTTCATGTTTGTAAATCAGATTATGATGAAGTCAGCACCTCACCCGGCATCAACCTCACCACATATCACAGACACATACACACACTCTCTCTCCTCTCTCTCCACACACACACACTCTGCACATACACACACACACACATAGTTTAATGGAGAATGTACTGAATATACTGTATATATGGTATTTTAAGCGCAGCAAATGAAATGTTTCCTCTCTTCTAACTATTTCTTCCCACATACAGTAACTCGTGAAATGGAATATAGAATACCTCGTAATATTTTACATGGTGTCTAAAAAATTAATGTAGCACAGCTGTGTGGAGAGATACCATCCACAACTATTGTTGCAGCGCTTGTGCGATTGTCTGGGTCGCTACAACTGTTATTAACTGAGAGCTGAGCTGGATTACGAACTTTGGGAGGGTTGTACTGTAAAAGTCTTCCAAGCCCTCCTGTCTGCTAGCATCTCTAGCTAACGGTACAAGATCCTCCTGCAATAAAACATCAGTGGGTACATCCTAAATCAAGCTGTGCCAATCGAGGCTCTTTATTTTAGCGTTGTTGGATTTTATCGGTGGTAGCGTCACATGCGTGGCCGCACACTGTTTTCAACTCTTTCCTGGGGGTCGCTGGGCTGTTTGCCAGCACCTCAGTCAGGTGCCAATAGGACGGAGGAGGGATTCAGTATCGGACTCAAGGACACGTGGACACAGGCTGGAATCGAACCCACGCAGACCCATTTCATGCTGATGTTTTGAACCTCCGCCAAGCGTTTGGCACTCACATCAAGCGCCTCGTCCTCGCAGTTTTCTCTCAAGGTTTAGCAACCGTTGGTTTCTGCTTTTTACTTTTGTCTCGGGCGCGTATGGAAAGCGGAATTGCCGCTGCTCTCCTTAAACGGTTGTTGGCGCGCAGACGTCGGGTTGTAATGTTTTAACCGCTCACCTTAAAATGGTTTATATTCATTGTCCCCCTCGCCCACAGATCTGCTTTTTTTCCAAACAGCATTTATTTGGTAGCGGAATAAAAACAGCGGATTCATTTCTGGTGTGTGTGTGTTGGATGGAGAAAGAGGCTGTTTGTGTGCAGTGAGGGAATACGCTTTTACTTTTTTATGCTTTTATATTTGGGCTCTTAAAGCGTGCTGTCCCGGCCTCGGTGTGCCCTGGCCCGTTACGGTTGTTAGCAGGCATCCATATTGTAGCGTGGGGCGTCTTGCTGGGAGAGGCTGGCTTACACTCTGAAATATTAATGACCCACGGTGGAGAAGGGCCCCTTATCTGTCTCCCTCTCCACCTTATCTATCTCTCCACAGCTTCACCCCCAGTCAGACTCTAATCTCTTTCCTCCTCGTTTTTTTTTTTCCCCCCTCCCACATCGGCCCTGTGTTTCATTTCCGCTGTTCCATTTAATATTTTGTGTTTTCCCCGTCTTGAGGTGGGTAGAGGGATTAGGTTATGTCACGACGGAGGGACGAGTGTGCTGCAAAGGCGGTGTAACATCGGGATGAGATCCGTCCCCGCTAGCGTGTGGTTTTTAGGCTTTGAATTTGGATCGATGGGAATTAGGAGTTGAAGCTTTTTTGTCATCGTCTTGTTGTGTTTTCCTCTTTGGTCTCCTGCTGCCACTTACATATTTGATAAATGTCATTGTGTCTACACTTTTTATCCCCGTGTCCTTTCAAAACAAACATCTGCACTTGTCCAGAGAGGAAATTGGAAAGTGGCCAGGGCATTCTAGATTCATATCTTATCGTGTTGCTACCCAGGCATGTGATTGGCTTTTGACTTCATGAAAATGTTCAATGGCAATCTGTGGTGCTTTCGTGATTTACTGGACAAGATTTACTTGAAAACACGACTTTCATTGGCAGGTGGAGACCAGTATTGCTCAACAGTGTGCTCATCGCGGGCCTTGTCTTGTGTTGGTGCCTTTGTGTCTTGTTCTATTCTTTGCCAGGTCCTTGGACCAACATGGAAATCGTCTGGGTCACATGACCACTGGCCTATAGTAAGCCCATCCCTCACTCTCTCACTCACTTGATTGAGGTCGCGGCAGATGTTGCCGCTCACGGCC
The DNA here is from genome assembly GCA_900312935.1 of Carapus acus. Lineage (NCBI taxonomy): Eukaryota > Metazoa > Chordata > Actinopteri > Ophidiiformes > Carapidae > Carapus > Carapus acus. The sequence goes on along the minus strand of OMPJ01034889.1, from coordinate 7,225 downwards.
ATTGCGACCCACCGTAGTTTTGATAATGAATGTATTTTTCTTTATCTGGATTTTTGAACGTTGCTCCTGAGGTCCTAACAAAAAGGGGGCTAGACCACAGATACAGGCAGGTGTCTTGTCCTTACAGAGTTGGGATCCTCATTTTAGGTTTGGCTCATTTTCTGGATTTTGTCGGCTGTGTAGTGTGTTTTTCTACGTTCAGTGTAGTAAAGTAACACAGTGTTTGTATCCCTTTCCCACCTGGTGAGCCATTCTTGCAACGGTTCATTTTCGAGGGTATCGTGGGTGGAGGCACGCCCCGAGTTGTTGCAAATGTCAGCAGCCTCGGCTCAACGTGGTGCTTCAACGTTTACAGCCGCCTCAAGCTCAGTCACCTTCGAAGATAGCGGCGTTTAGTTTAGCTAGTGAGGGAATCCAGAATTTGCACATGGTGGAAAAACTCGCTAGTTTCTGGAGGAAGGGGACACAGAGCGCTTGTGATGACAGTGTGAGGCTTTGTCAACAAATTTGATACGCGAGGATTCAGCACCCTGTGCAATCAGAGGAAAATCACCAATTATCTGCTGCGCCAACATTTTCAGTTCCTTTCAGAGTAGCACCCTGGCATATTGTGAACAAAGAGAAAATGTGAGAAAGTTCTATGAAATAACTCCCTAGACAGCAGTCCTGGGGTAAATGCCTAATTTTCAGGAGTATTATGCAAATTAGGGATGTCCGATATTGGCTTTTTTGCCGATATCCGATATGCCGATATTGCCCAACTCTCAATTTACCG
>OMPJ01034888.1:0-17152 GCA_900312935.1 Carapus acus | reverse complement strand
CCCCCCGACATTAAATTAATCCAGTTTGATTTCCCTTCTATGTCCAGAGGGACAGGGAGACAAAGAGTGACAGAGAGAGACGGGGATGGGTGTTGATACTGTGTCATTCTCCCTGCAAGCACCGCCGCCCCTCCGCAACTTACTAAGCGCTCGCTCAAGGCTCAGTTTTGTGTGCCTTCAATAACAGACGTCTCCTGAAACTTAACAGCCTTGAAGCAGTGACCACGTCTGCGTTGGTTACGGGACAAACGGGGACAGACGCGTGGATGTTGCCGGACACAATAACATGGGAGGCAAAACAGCGGCCAATCAGGCTGCTGAGCTGGGAAGTCATGGAAAAAGACGTTATACCTCCAGATGGACGATGTCCTGGAGCTGTTTACTGAGATGTGTTGACAACATTCAAAGATAACAGTGATGTAACAAATTTTGGAGTGATTTGTCAGGTCTCTCTTTTCAGCCAACACATATATGCTGCATGATTTAGCCCAGCCTACAAGACACACGGGCAGCTTTTGAATATGATGATGATGTTTACTTTTGATCAAGACGTCATACAACGAAAGAAGGACGATGGAGGGGTGAGTCACATGACTGCTCCCAATGGCTGACCAAGGCCAAAGCTGAGCATGTATAGAAAACACTGAAACTTTGATCCTCTCTGGATGTAAATACCAAACTCATCCAGACAGTTGAGGACTACAAAGATGCTTCGTTGTCAATGTTAATGTCTTAAGGGCGATCTTGGACAACGGCAACGGGACAGTTTTCAGTTGCAATGTAAAATTGTCAGTACAAAGTGAATCTTCGCTGCACTGTATCATCACTGTATCAATTCCAATCTCAGAGCATGGTCGATGTTAAACAATTTGAGGAGATACCAGAAGGTTGGTCTGACCATCTGTAATGTTGGGCTGTGGCATTCTGCCATTATATACTATCTCTCCTTCCACCATCTGCATGGTAATTCAGTCAAATACAACCAACTGGAGTTTTACAGGCATTGTCACTTAAATACGGACTTAAGAAAAAATGGCCCCCTGACCTCTATCTACACTGAATGGGAACACAAGAATCCCAATTATGCAACTGCATAGCGAAGGGCCAACATTTCTTGTCACTAGCTCCATTCTGTGTTGCTGAGGTAATTATTGTTTCGCTAACACGCTAAAGAGAATATGGACGGCTCGTCTCAGTCACGCTAATGAGAAAGCACGTTGCCGTGCGGCAAGTACACATTTCACTGTCCCAATAAATAAGGCGGCAAAGTGGTTCCAGGTGCTAGATGTGATGGTGATGGCCAAGCTGTGAGTCTACATAAAGCTAATGATGGCCACATGTCCCGCCGCTACAGAAAATAGGTGTTGTTGTTTATTTTGGTTGCTCCAAGTGACTCAGATAAAATTAAAAGTCCCTCACCTAGAGGGACAAAACATCCAACAGCATTGTATTTCAATCACAAATCAGACAGGTAATAACCACACTTTCCTCGCATAATCCCACAAATTTGTCAGATAATTGTGAGGCCCTTAATGTTTCTCTAATCTGGCATTGTGCGACAATGTTCCAACAAGTGGAAATGTCGTGTATGAAACGTGCTGTTTCACTTATTTGACCAAAAGCCTACTACTATTTTTTCCTATTCAACATTATTTGACAGGTTTACCAAATATGACTGTCAGTTATGTAGTAACAGCGACCTACACACATTTGCGCAAAATAAAATATTGTCGTCTGCGTCAAAAGTATTTGATTTAAGTTGCATTTAATGGCTCTTCCATGTCATATCAGAGACTGTGGCAGTTCTTTCTTTCTCTGTCTTGCAGCACATACAAAGGCGGCAGGCTTTGGAGTATGAATGGGTCTACATTTGCCAAATTCCATTGAAGTGCAAAACAAAAATGGAGTAATGTCTTAAAATTAAGTAATTTTTGACCTGAATCTGACAGAGACATTGTGAGAAAATGTATTAATGAGAAAGAATTCGCAAGCCAATGGGAGTGATAACAATTCTTTCTAGTAAAGAACAGCATTTTCTCAACCCATCGCATGATGTTTAGGTGTGTCCGGACTGAATGCAGACCATCCCAGGTGGGCAAACATGCGAGCAAACTTACAGGCACATCTCCATTTATTAACCATTGCACAGAGGACAAATGACAGCCTTGGTCTCCTGGTTTCTCTCATTGGTATTGTCCTCCCTCTCCTCACTCCAGCTAATGAGGAGAGTGGTCCCATGCTGCAGAGCTACTCAAAAATCCGGAGAGCTCAGAATGAGAATGAGTCAACATGGGCACCATCACTCAGCTCCTCATTGGAGCAGCGCTCCCAGGTACACTTGGAACACAGCAGCTTTCATGCAAAGAGCTGCGGCAGCTACAAGGCCGACGGCCTCCCACAGGAATCATGGTGGGTCGGCGTGGTAATCAGCCGGCGACGGAACTGAGTGAAGTTCACCTCTTGCCTTGAGCAAGGTAGGTGAGACTGAGCCGCAGGCAACGGAAGCCAAAGAGGTGAAAACAGGCCGGTGTTCGTATTCAACACTGACGCTTTCACTTACTGACCAGCAAGTCCAGCGCACACCAGGAAATTGTGCTGTATGCGATAACTCCAATGATACATGATACATGAATAACACATGACCGACAACACATGAGGGCCACTCCTCTTTTAGTTGAAAGCAACAAGTTACAGCAACACCACTCAGGCACTCGAGGTTGGACAACATTAAGGGTGTGTGTGACTTTTTGACACCTGTTTAACCATTGTACTTGAAGTTCCCAGGATTTCTTTATGCATTATGGGCATTCTGCACATCACGGCTTTAAAGCCTAAACTAGATAAACTAGAGCCTTATTTGATTTGCACCTCCAACTGCAATATCAACACTTCACAGCTTCATGTTGATTTGGTCAACAGTCACTTTAGCCCATTTCCCCAACATTCATCACATTTTATTCAAATGGAAAATAACCAAAACCGCACCTGCTAACGAGATATTTTTCTGTGCTGTTTTCTTCACTCTTTTGAGGAGACACTTGTGTTCTGGAACAAATAAAGCTCTTAAATTATATTGGTCTCCCATTAAGTGACACAGCCAAATTTCCTGTTGTGATAACGCTGAACCCACCCACCTGCCTTCAACATTTCTGCCATCCACTGGGGCTTTAGTTGACTGATTTTTTAAGGTTGTTATTCATATGTGAGAGTGATTCATTATCTCTCTTGTTTATCGAGCAACGGGAACCAAAATGCAAATGAAATGTGTTTAGGCTTCAATTATGTGTATTTATCGCACACACAGGTTCCATTTAAGTTCCTAAAATTTCGTTTCGTCTTTTATCTCAGACCTAAAACATAAAAGCAAAGGACCCAGTGGGATTCATGCACAAAAGAAAAAAAGAACAACACAGCAAGAGGACAATACATCAGTCATGGCCTGCAGAAATCCAACATCTCCGCTTTTTTGTGCTCTTTGAAAGCCAACACCGTCTCCACCAAAAATGGATCATGGCCTTGGGACAAGACAAACTGTTGGTAATGCGCCATGAACTGTCAAAAGATAAACTATTATGTGGTGAGCGGCTCCAGTCAGGGATTTGGTGCCTTGCTCCAGGGCAACCGCACAAAAGCCGGGGAAAGAGGAGGATGAGAGCTTTTATCGTCCAAATGACCTGCTACACTTTCAGCTTTCAGCCTGATGCATGAAAGGGAAATACAGTTTTTCAAGATTGCAGCAACCATTTGACTACCCGATATCGCTTTCTAGAACCTCGGACACAAATGCCCACACACGAGTTGCCACACAATACTACATATTGCGCATAGCAAGTAGTAGGCGGCAAAATGGCTTAGCGCGCCAGTGACAGATAGGCTTTTTAAATAATGGATCTGCGCGGGGACACAAGTGTCACTTCGAGCTGAAGTCAATTACGGCTCTTGGATGAATGATTAAGGGTGGTTTATGGGCAGCAGCGACAGCTTCCACTGCCAGTCACCAATGCCGAACTATCAGCGCTACCATCCCGGCGCACATGGCAACTGAGCGGGCTCCAGCCTCTGCCGCCGGGGGAAGCGATCTGGCGTGCCACAAAGAGCAGATTGCACATGAAACAAACTCAGATCATTTCCCCGCAGACGCCGAGGTCCCCGCGAAAGGCACAAATCCGAGTGGCTTTGGAGTTTCACACCTGTGTTTCCGCAATTTCGCCGTGGTGGACATTTTCATAAATATGATCTGAGGTCACGTGTTCAAGCCTCCCACCACCATAATCATCGCCTGCCAGGTAATTAGATTGTGAAGGACGACCCAATATGGCTCAGGTTAAGTGCAATCATCAGACCAAAATTGCACTTAACCTCTCAGGTTCTTTGCGACCTGGATGATGGAGGACGATGCCTTACAATTGCGCCTGATGTGTAATCACAGATGCTGTGTTTTTCCCCCACTGAAGGTTAAGTGCCGTTTATCTCGGTCTGTGGTGTGCGCCGCTAGCATCTTGCGGGAAAATGAGGACTTTGTCCCAAGTGTCATGCAAGTCCTTCATTACTGTCGCACCTGCTGGAGTTCGGGGCGGGGATCTAATCTTTCAAAAACTCACGCACTGACACACACACACACACACATTAAGTATCATCTGGCACCAGTCTAAGCTTGCCCAGCAGCTCCCAACAACTGAGATTCATGTGAGATGGATCAAATTCATCCCTAATGTTTTCTGCTTTATGCAGGCCCTTCAGCAAACAAAAAGCTTTTTGCAGCTTTTGCTAGTTTGTATAATAACAAAATTGCAACCGCTGAAGCTCTGAGTGAAGCATAGCTGATTTAAGATATTGGACACTGCTCCCTGCAAAAGAGCGCTTTGCTTATGTCTTTAAACCTTTGAAGATCGAATGTCATGTTGTTGACGCGATGCTGCAGCCATTCATTGGCTTCAAAAAGTGAGACAAATACTGTAATTCTGCTGTGTGGAACCTTGAGATGTGTTCGCTCACATTGCTTTGCTTATGACCATGGATCATCTCTCTATTAGAGGGATCTACCAACTAACTTCAACTTCCAGTTACACAATATGGAAGCACCTGTGGTCAAGTGAAGCTTGTCTTCAAGCCTGGCAGAGACAAAGCAGCACCAGATGCCTTTTGTCCTTGTCTTAGTTGCAAATGTGGATCTACTTCAACTTTTTGTCTGCCTGTCACTGACCCTGCAGGGGGGCATGTTATCTCTTACGCACTGATAAAGGTGAGTTAATGTGTCTACTGCAAACCCTCTCTGACATTTTAATTTGCTACACAGATGGTATTGACCTACGCAGGCAGTCGATCATTTGTAATCGAAACAGTCGCAGGGGGACCACGGGGGAGAGAGATTCTCTGATGACAGTGGTCCACAAAGGAGGCATGGGACATAAACGCACATTAGAAAAACAGACACACAACCAATTACAAAAGAAAAACTGCAATTGTGCTGATGTCAAAAACCTGCAACCCACCAGCCTGCATCTTCTGCTCTCATTTCAGTTTCTGCACGCAGGCAGGCAGGCGCAGCAAGAAGGCAGGCAGGAAGGCACACACTCTCTCACACACACACTGCGGGATAACCTCATCCCACTCCGCTCAGGTAAACGAGGCAAAAGTGGCCGATTTGGATCCTGGGAATACATATGGACCTACACGCTGCAGGCCTGGTCTTCCCAAAAATAGACCAGCGCGGAACACACACCCACGACTTTACACACACACACACACACACACAGAAAAAAAAGACCAACGAGGCACTCAGACACGGGCTGCTTTGCTGACATAGAGGTGCTTGCGTTTTTGCACCTCGGTGTGTGTGTGCGCGCGCCTGTGTGTGTGTGAAGGAATGCAACACTGCGCTGCGTGTTTTCGGACACGCGTTAAGGCAGCGCAAACGCTCTCGTCTTTCTCATCACCCCGCGCACACGGCATCAAACGGCAGAATGGAGGGATTTAGAAGGAGAAGGGGAGAGCAGGGGAGGACGGCGTGCGGAGGGGGGAGCCTCTGCCCGCACACCTTGCACCGTCCTCCCGTGACAAACGCACCCGGGCGCCGTGAGGAGCGAGACGCCGCTCGGGCGTTACGGCTACAAAAGAAATCGGCATCTGCACATTTTTTGCCACTCAGACATCGCGCGTCGCCCGATTCGTGCTTAACAACACGATCGAAATTGATGGCAGCGTGCGCGTTTGTGCCCAAACTGAGATGGATTTGCTTCAATGTGAGCCGCAACTAGCCACACTAAACGCTGCCCTGCTTTCTGGGTTACATTCATTGGAGATGCGTCTCAAGTAAACGCGCCGCAATGTGGAGATTTCAGCAGAGCAGGACAGAAAATGCCCTCAGCGATGCGCTTTTCACACTTTTATTATTGCATTATGACGTGTCCTTTCCCGATCGAGCAGACTGCTAAGTGCGGCGGTAATAACGTCGGCTTTTGGTGGTATGGGGGGGCTCTCCTCCCTGGTTCTGCCCTCCTCTACTTGCCAAGGGAGGGCGAAAAAAAAAAGCCCTCGGCCGGCGCGCTGACTGTGTGGAGAGGTTTACTGCATCACGACCAGCACAATTACCATCACCATTATTTATCGCCACCATAAACAACCCCGGCCGAGCCACTCACTTCCGAAGCTGCTCCCGCATCGCCGGCCGATCGCAGCCCTCCGAGTCCGGCCACAGACGAACCGATTCCCGGGCACAAGCGAGGCGATGTTTCCACCCACTCCGCGGTCGGACAGAACGTCAACGTCCTCCAACACCGAATGAGAAGCGTAATGGAATTGCGTGTGTACGTGTGCGGCAGTGTGTTAGGTTGTGTGTCCCCCCTTCCACAAGAAACAGCGGCGGTGGTCGGGGATCGAGAAGGAGGCATGAGCGCTACAGACGGCGTTAATAAGAACGACCCACTTCCTGCGGAGGCTCTTTCAAAGTAAAGGCACAGCTGATTAACCATGTCCCACGCTCCAGGCGTGGTGCCTGGAGATGGTGTACACTTCCAACCCAACGGATCAGCAACGAGGTTGTTCCAGAGATTTATCACAGCTTATCTAACACACATGTTGTGAAACATTGATTGGAATGTTGTGGTGTTTGGATCAAGTACGCGGCCAAATGCACATGCCTCTTCTTTCTATATATTATTTTCTCAGGGAAGACAGTTTCACTCCACTGCAGAGACGGAAAAATGTCTCAGCTCAGGGGCTACATTGACATTGTTGTCCGCTTTGAATGCAGTCAAAATTACAGATTAGGTAACAATCTTTTGCAGGTCTGATTGGAAAACAATCTGGACTGATAGGGTCCCCGGGTCGTAGTTTGCCCAGCCACACTCTAGTGAGTGAGCAGCCCTTTGTATCCTGTGCCTCTTCTTTGACATGTATGAATAAATGTCAAAATCCTAAAACAATATTTCTTTCTTCAAACCAGTCTTCGTTGCGGTAACAACAATGGTAATGGTTTATCTTATTTTCGGGATTTGAAAAAATGCCATATCCCGGTATCCCCCGGTTCTTGGTGGCTCTCCCACCCACCCACTGTGCTTTTACTTCCTAAAGAAAATGTCTGTGTTTGCAGTGTTTTTCCTGCTTCTCTGCGTCATTAGCGCTTGACGGAGCTCAGCGAGACGAGGCGGAGCTCTGCCTCCCTTCCCCCATCCCGCTGTTTCTGAAAGCAAAGGAGCCTCAGACACCATCCGCGGTGGTTTTTCACCTCCCTGATCAGAAGAGGGGAGGGGGAGAGGGAGAGGGACGGGGGGAGAGAGAGAGAGAGGGAGCAAGAGTGGCACTTTGCCTCTCAAGGCACAGAGGCAGGGCATGGGAAGAGAAAGAAGCAGAGGAAAGAGGAGTGGGACAAATGGGTAAAGAAAGAAATAATGACAGAAAGGGAAAGGAGGGGGAGAGAGGACTTTCTGTTTCGAATGAGGCACGGCAGGAGACCAGGAGAAGCTGTGAGGAGGCAGGAAGAGAGAGTGAGGAAAAGAGGGTGGAGGAGGAAAATGGAGGGGGATCTCTGCTTTGGGAGGCAGCATTCCAGGCCTGAGAATGGTTGTCTATGTTGCACCAGCAACAGCCTGTAATTTATAGGCAAGCCTGAACTGTGATTTAACCCACCAACCCACTCCGTGTGCGTGTGCATGTGTGTGTGAGTTTGTACGAGTGTGCACCTGAGTCTGTTGGGTGTGTGTGTGTGTGTGTGTGTGTGTGTGTGTGTCCGAATGACAATGAAAGGCTGAGCATCAAACATTCCCCTGATTGCTGTGTGACTGATTTAAGCCCCGGACGACTTGCACCTGACCGTGTTTGCTCAGGGAGGGATGATGGATTATGGACGGGGGACGGCTCCGTCTGCGGGGCAGCGCACACACACATAAATACAAATCAAACACATCCTCGCGTCATACGGACGAGGTGCACCATTAAGGAAATCCTTTGTGCAGGAGGGTTCAGCGCTTAGCTGGTCATTTGTTGTCACACTGTGTCTTGAATATGAAAGAGTGTGTTTATGTGCCTGTGCGTGTGTGTGTGCATGTGTTCAGGCTACAGCCAATGTGGGTGGATTGTGTGAGGGAGAGTGTGTGACTGACATTGGTGTTACAAGCATTACGTTTACATCTGGCCCTACAGGGGTGATTTGTGTGTGCGTGTGCATGTGTATGTGCGTGTGTGCGGTCAGCTATCACTCACAGTGTCTCAGCCATCAGGTCAGATCCAGCTTTCTCTCTGCGCAAGGAGAGGAGAATCTGTCACTCTTTTCTCTTTCCCTCTCTCATTTTCTTTTACACTTGCTATTCAAACTACCCCCCCAACACACACGTACACACAAACATCCACAAGCACGCACTCGCACAGTTTTGTGTGCTCTGTGGCTCAGGTCCTCTTTGTTTCCTAAGCTTGTTTGCATTTTCTCCGGCTCCCCTTCTCTCACCTGAATGCGTTTGCGTCCGCACACTTCACTGAAACTCAAATAGGACGTTATTTAGTAACCACCTCTCTTTCTCCTTCTCTCTCGTGCCCTCTCCGAGTTAATTCAAACTCACTGAGCAGCCAGTGTAACCAATGACTAAGCGGGGGGGATTGCTGCGGCCAATGAGATGAAAAGATGAGATGGAGGGGCTGCGTCAGCGGCACGGCGCACAAAGAACCCACACATTAAAGCTAAATATAGTTAGAGTATCACAACAGCACGGTAACGGAGACTGAAAAACCACAACACACACACGTCTAACTGCATTGTCTCAGCTTGGCATGCGCAACATGCTCCTATACTGCAATTCAACACCTTGGTTACACAGTTAAGAATCATGCGGGCTTATTAAGGTGATCTTGCTATCCTAAGAGGGGTCAGTCGATGTCAAAGGGACAGAGAAGGATGTAGCCTCATCGGGGATTTGTCCTCTACGACCCTAAAGGAATTGCAATCAGGACCAGGCCTGCCACAAATAAATACGCAACAAGACAATTAAATGAATCGATCGTGCACTCAGAGATGTCTGTTCACTTGATACAACAGGTTACATAAAGTACGTGTCTTTTGTATAACTGGAACCCATCTATCTATCACTGGACTGTGATGTTGCCTTTTCTTTCAAAATAAAATGCTCTTCCTGCTCTTCCACTCCATGCGTGCCACACGAGCTCCAGAGAGGAGACAGAGCACGCAAAATTATACCATCTACATAATGGTTCACACAAGACAAAACAAAAGAGATTGAAATACCCAGTCCTTAATAGGGACCCGACTACATGGTCCTGGAGGGTGGTAAGTAATTTCAAAACAGAGATTATTACCGTTATTACTGCCACTGCTTGGTATCCAGTTACCAACAAACAACAAAATAAGCCACTTACTCCAGGAGTCAAACAATCACAGCACTACAGTCCTGCAAAACCTGAGGAGTTGTGTATTTGTGGTGGCCATCTGCCAATTTAGCCTGCCGACGGGAAGGGAATTGGCTGTAACTGAAGCCTCGGGAAGAAACACCACGGCAGGGTGGATGAGTAAGAAAGACAAGCAAATGGGAGACATAAAAATGGGAGGATGAAGAATGAAAGCAGAGAAAAGATATTAGAGACCGTCAGAGAAGCAACACAGAACCAAGCTGAGTTAGCGCAGTTAGCCACCCTGTTCCACAATGGAGCAATCTGACTTCAATCTGACACAAATTATTCTCCCTTGTTTGTTCAGTGTGATGTAGTTTTCTTCATGAGAAGCCAGCCGCTGTTGTGATCCTATCCAGCTCATTGGCTCATGAATTGCTTTTCGAGCCAAGATGAACCAGAGGGGGTCACTGTTGCAGGGTGGCAGGACGAATGTTCCCCTGTTAAAGGCAATATGTACTGTTCTAGGGTGCCTAAGATGTCACGTTACGGGGCCACACATGAATCTAAAATTGACATGTGGGTCAGGCTGTTAACCTGGAGTGGCTGAAATGGTTAGAGGCAGAATGAATGCCAAACACAGTTTTTACAACTACTTCAGCGGTGCCCAGCAAGCCAAATTAAACAGCTCTGCGGCCTCCAATCTGTCCATCCTTGTTCTACTGGAGAGTGAAACTGTCATTTTGGTACTGTTGAAGCACAGGACACTGGATGTTGGAATACTTAACATGGTGTTATGGGCCAATAAGCTCTATCTGTGGTCACTGCAGTTGATTAATCAACTGCATTCAGTATGATTCATTGCGGATTCAAAAGGAATTTCAATAATTTTCAAAACCCTCTGTTTCAGTGTGTACAAATTGCCGTATCTGAGCATTCCATCAGACAGCTGACAACTTTTCAGCCTGCGCTGTCAATCTGACAAAAATGAGCCTGACTAGGTTCTAGACTCTCTGGCCCGGGAGAGGACATGACAGAGAAGCTGACCTGCTGACACCGACAGCCCTGCAGGCCAGTACTTACTTTATGTAGTAGGGCACGTTGTTGGGGGAGACGCCTTGCTCAAAGGGAGTCTGCACAGAACCTGTTGACATGGAGACACTCAGGTTGCTACACATATTGTGCACATGTAAGCAAACGTTTGACACAAAATATTTAAATGAAGAGAATACGTGCAGGTCTGACAAAGGCAGAGGTACAGATGGGAAGGTGTAAACAACATATCATGCAAACCAAATAAAGTGTTTTCCATAAAATGATGGAAAAGAAAAAAATTGCTTGTTAGTACTCTTCCTATGCCCGCAAGGGCATATTATGCCAACCAAAACCATTTGAGCAAATTTGTGTTTTTCTTCTGGAATTATTCTCACAGTTGGAATGCATTTTCGACCAATCAGGCTCCTTAGCTGATGCTACCCGTCGCATAACCATTATCATTTCCTGCGGACAAAATTTTACTGCAGTGAAAAACAGAAGTATGCATAATGAGATTACAGCTGGAGCACATAATAACATGATGGATACCTCGGATGAGAAACATGAATTTTGGCCTGACCACTATTGCTGCCGTTATCACCATTACTATTACCCTATCAGTAGCACCGTCATCAAGGCCATGGTATTCATTACAAGATACAGTATGTTGGCCTGGATTGGTTCTGTTGATGTCAATCCACTAAAGGTCGGCCGAACGTGCCTCTGTGTCTCATTTTCCTTCAGTGGGAGTTGAAATTTATATTATTTTTTGTGTCTGTGCGACACTGGCTGTATACCAATTTCTGTGTGTATCATACTATAGATCTGACCGCAAGGGCATTTTTGGGAATCTTTGGGAATCTTCCACTTCATTATGTGATGGAGTGTTGTCAATGGTGGGTGGATATTTACCGAAAATATGAACTATGAACAAGACTTTGCTTTGACAAACATCTGCTAAGCACCTGTTCATAGGCATTTTACAGCCATTACAAGGAGCAGCGAGTAAAAAAACAATCGGATTTACGAGACATTAGTAACAGTGACGATGGAAAAGGATAAAATTCAGAGATGTTCAGTACACGCTTACAAATGTTGCTGTCATGATTGTGACATTTGCAGATTAGAATGATTTAGGACAAATAAATGCTCAATTCAATTCATGACAATACAGAGAAAAAGAATAGAATAGAAAAGAGATGATTTTGTTGTTGGCATCTTCTTTAATTGGATCAGCAGGCGCGGCAAGTGTGTATGGTAAAGTTACCAGAGAACATCCAAAGACAGAAATCTCTGATATCTGAAATCACCCTCTCCGATAACTAACCACAATCTAACCAACTCCCTGCGTGCAAAAAGCTATTTTATGAAATGTTGACTATTTGCTGTGCTCGATCTCTTGCTGGCAGCAGGCAGCTATATCTCATTTCTACGTTTTGCAGCCAGTCTTTTCCAACAATCCTGACAAACTGTCCTGAACAGTCCCCTGTGAGGTATTGCAGTTACATTCTGCAGTCTGTGTCTGCCTGACGTTTCTTCCCGTTAAAGAGGAGTTTTTCCTTGCCACCATTGCAAAGTGCTTGCTAATGGGGGAAATGTTGGGTCTATCTATGTAAATCTTTAACAGTTTGATGTTTTAATGCTCCATCTCAGAAAGTGCCTTGAGATCATTTCAGTTTTTGGTGCTGTCCAAATAAAATTTAATTAAATTGAATTGAATTAGATGTACACAGCAGATTAAGGATGACCGCCTCCCTTTGCATTTTGGATTCCAAAAGTTCAGACTTGGCTAAGATTGTCATCTTATGTGTTTTAGGTAGAGCCAGTCAGAACGGCATAAATGTTCATCCAGACCTGGAGTGAAAACAGTTCTTGATTAAGTCTGTGTTTGATGAAGGACTTCTGTTTGTATGCTTTCATCTGTGCATGGACGAGTTACAAATAAAAAGCCTTTGGTCACTGGAGGTGAGGTACAGGTTTTTAGTCCCTACACCAAACAAACAAATCAAGCGGTGTAAACAGATCAATAATCTCTTTGAAACACAAAATGAGTCACGTTGTTGACACACACATGCCCACGTACTCTCTCGCTCTCCCTCTCAGCACTCATTCGCTCACTTAGTGAACTGGTGACAGTCAACTGACACGTTTTCCTTCTCACTTAAGACACACACAGACACAGTGAGATGCACTGCTTGTAGCAGATGGCTGAGTGACCTGCTGTCAGAAGTAGAAACACACACGCGCGTCTCTGTCTACGACTTACATTCCTGCACGCCTCCTAAGCAATTATTGTAGGTAGGTTGGTTGGTTAGTGTGTGTGTGTGTGTGTGTGTGTGACTCACCTTGAAGGCCAAAGTCCCTGTGTGCATCTGTCAGTTGTTTGAGATGATCTGTGATTGAGACCTGAGAAATGACAAGAAACAGTATGAGAGGGTGAAAGATGCGCTCAACACCTCCACCATTGAGATTATGACGTGCATGTCTGCATGGGAAACAAAAACATGGTACATCATGTGGAACAAGGAATAAGAGCGAGAGTGGCAGACAGGGTGGAGGAATGGAAGGAGGAATTAAAGGGATTTGTAGCTTGGAATAAGGAAGATTTCTCAATTTAGACACACTCCCTGAATCAACGGGGCAAAGATCCTGAGAAAAAGAAAATCACTCATCGATCCTCTCACACCCCACAGCTTTCACGTTCCTCCTCAGCAGGGGGTCCAGACTTACTCTTAAGCCTCCAACATACTCCATGCAGAAGTTAACATGCTTAGAGAAGCTGAAACCCTCTCCTCACACTGTCATGATTTCGTGTTTAAGGACTGGGCCTGGAGACTTGGAAGAGAGCAGCTGTTCCTCCATGTCCAAGGGAGACAACTACAACCCCTTGCGCATCTCACCTCAGTGCCCCCTCGTGGCCACATGCAGGCACACAGAAAACAATTTTATCTTGACAATCCACTCTCACAGGCTTTCCACTTCATCCCGTCCAGCCAAGACAGCTACCTAAGAAGCTCTGCCAGGTGAATGCCATAATTGGTGACACTGTCTGCCATGGCAGTCTCTGCTGAGACATCAGGAGTTCCTTCAAGTCTGGGAAGTGAAATGGGTGCTCATCTCAGGAGTGCATATCATACGAGAGCATGTGCGCGTGTGTGTGTTTCGCAATGAGATGAAGAGGTGAGATGAGGATGTGCACCAGAACGGCCCTGTTTGCGTGCCGTGTTTTGAAAATGAAATGATAAAATTACCTTCGAGTCCACCTCACCCACTCCATTTCTGCCTGAGTTGTTTTTCCCCATATCCACGGCAACCTAATTAGAGTTGCACAAAGGAGAGCAGTGGGATGGTCGAGGAAGAATTTATTGTAATTACTCAGAGTGCACTGTGTCCCCGTGTTGACTAATCAGATTTGACCTTTCACGGACTGAAAGAAGACAGTGAACCAACTGAAGGGCGCTGAACTTACAGGTACTACACACCTACATAAGCACAAGCACACGCACACACACGCACACACACACTCCCATTCACATGGCTTACAAATTCATACTGTGCTAATCAGCACTGTCCTAAAAACGAATGCTCCACAAACACTACACAAAACACACACCTCTTTCTCTTGTGGTGTGTGTGTGTGTGTGTGTGTGTGCATGTGCAAAACATCTGGCTGGTGCAAACTTCAGAGGGACCTGCCGTATGGTCCTGTCATCACTGTGTTACTGCACCACTTGTCTCAGCCCCGGACCTCTTGGTGTTGCTGGGTCTGTCTGGTCGCTGATTGGCTCAGCCTGTCACCCCTGGTAACAATCAACGTTCCACATCCAGCATGGCTACCGCTGTGTTTACCAAGACTGACAGCACCATGCTCTACCCTCTGATGATGACAGTCATAGGTCTGTGTGTGTTCCTTTTGTGTGGATCTGTTGGAAGCATCTTTTTTTTTATCACACTCACGCAAACACACAAAAGTCACACTGGTTAATCTGATCTTTCTTAATTTCCGTTTTAGTGGCTTCACATTCAACAACTGTTGGACAGAGTTGAAATGATAAGGTGCCACACACACTTCACAGCAAAATCAACCCACACACTTACCACACACCCTTTGGCGTGACGCATCACTCAGAAATTGCAGCTACATTTTTTAGTCCTTTTACGAGGTTGAAGGTTTTTTTTTTCCTGTTTCTGTGGGTGCGAGTGAGCGCGCGTACCTGTAGCAGTCTCCAGCGGGTGTTGAGATCTTCAATGCGTTCGAGGTTGCTAGGTGACAGCTGAATGTCAGGCAGTCCAAAAGCGGAGGCCAAATTGTTCATGTGATTGACATCATCTTGAATT
Organism: Carapus acus; assembly: GCA_900312935.1. Classification (NCBI taxonomy): domain Eukaryota; kingdom Metazoa; phylum Chordata; class Actinopteri; order Ophidiiformes; family Carapidae; genus Carapus; species Carapus acus. The sequence goes on along the minus strand of OMPJ01034888.1, from coordinate 1,945 downwards.
GGAGCAATCTCTTCCTGAAACTCCTGAGAGACACACACACACACACAGACACGCACACGCACACACACACAGATGAATGCGTATAAAATAGGCGAGAGAATGACAGGAAATCTTCAGCAGGGTGCTGGGTCCAGGGTCTCACCTTCACTCTTTCGATGTGCTCTGGCAGCGTGTCGATTAGCAGGTCTCCCACGGGCTCCCACGCCTCCTTTACCATCACCGCTTGTCTCAGCTGTCCGTCCAGCAGCTCCTCCGCCTCCTGGAGCTCCATCAAACGGTCCAGCGCCAGCTCCAGCCTCCTCTGCCAGTCGTCCGAGTTGGTGTTGAGCCGGCCCCAACCCACCATTACATCTTCCGCCTCCTTGCGAAGGACCCGACCCACATTCTGAGCACGCTCCTCTGGGCTGATATCTGCAATGTGTACTGTGTAAGTTGCAGTTGAAAGCCGTCGTTTAATCGAGGCTAAACCGTCTGACAGGGGCACATATGGTTCTGGGGTTGTAGTTGTATTCGCACTATGGGCACACTAGGGCCCGTTTAATATTGAGGAAATTGCTAATGTATCTTCATGTCCTCATGTTTTCATGCCATGCTGAGTAATCTTTTTTTCACTGTGTCTTTTTTTTTTTTTTTTTACAGCTAATTTCCCTGTACTATCTGCCCTTAAACTTGGAGTACACATACTTAAAGCCTGAGAGTGAGTCTGAAAACAAGGAAAACGGTTCATAAACTGGCAAAGGTCAAAAGCGATATGTAAAAACATCAAAGCATGTAATTCCGCACCACCACAGAGGCCAAATCTCAAATACCTTTTGTGCAGCCTCGTGTGTGCAGAGGTGTGTGTGTGTTACCTCTGCGTTCAGGTGAAGGTGATTCTCTTGGTAGCTCGGATAAAAACACTCCTACATCATCCAGTGCCTTGGTCACCACCGGCTCCTTCGTCCTCAGGTCCCTCCGGAATCCCTGTGGTTAAACACACACACACACACACACACACACACACACACACACACACACACAGACACACACAGACACACACACACAACCACACACACACACGTTCAGAAGCATTTCCATGCCATTTTGAGATGGTCTCTGTTGCTCACTGTCCACTGGGGACAACCACACAAACAGCGGCCCCAGTGAGGGACAGCTCAGGAGAGACAATCGGGCGCTAGCATTTACCATGAGCCCCAGATTTGTATCTAAATCTATTGAAACCACAAAAGACTCAGGGTTAAAAATGATAACAGAAAGATATTCCCTTTATTCCCTGTTTAAAAAGAAGTAGAACAAGCTAAGGTAAGACAAGAACTAGTAAAGACTAACTAAAAGTTACTATTACTGCTTCATTTTTTGGGGTTTACCAACATTTGCTTCGTTTTTTGCAAGGAATTATGGATGCTCTTATTCTCTTGCTTTTGCTCATCAAGTCTGATTGCCTAAAATCTTTGGACAGGTCTTAATTGTAACAAGGAAGGACTGTCGTCACACTCAACCTACCCGGTGTGTGTCTAACTGGGTCTGCACGGCAGGAACGTCGCCGCCCACCGGTGGCTCCTGTTCTAGCTGATGACCCTTGAGCCTAATCCAGTTGAGGAGCTCTTGCAGCGACATGTGCAGCCTCTTCCAAGGGGCCATTTCCGAGTCCAAGTGGGCCCTAAACCAACAAAGGGCAATATTCTCAAAATACTCTGCTCTGATAGTCAATGTATTGCAGAGAGCTAGTCTGTCTCCCGGGAGACTCACCTCATGCTCATTGTCTTGTTGCGTAGGTCAGTCCAGCGCTGGCACATATTGTCCAGTCGTCTTTGGAGCAGTGCACCGTCCTCCGACTCGCCCAAAGAGTTGAGGACTCTCTGGCCATTCTCATCCAAAGAATGGTAAAGCTCAGTATGGCCGTCAATCTCTCCCTGAAGGTCCTGGACAGACGCACAACAAAACA